>JASZXT010000154.1:0-46828 GCA_035521555.1 Lecanoromycetidae sp. Uapishka_2
GGGGAGGGTGGAGGTTGGGGAGATGATTGGGGTTAGGAAGAAGGTTTGATTGATTTGACGTAAGTCACGAGGAAGGAAAATCAGAACGATGTCATTGAAGACAAGTTTTCCCCTCATGTAAAAACTGTCTTGATTCGATTGATTGTTCCTACCTACCCATAGCTTCTTGGGGTGCAATGTGATGCTGTTCGTCCAGAATCTATGCGAGCTTCCTCTGCAATTGGTAAGATATATCAACACAACGCTATCAAGCGTTCGGTACGTCCTGAAGTCCAGCCGCATCAAAGGAAGGCTCTGAAGCCTTAATGCAGGGAGATAATCCCCCGATACAAAGCGTAGTCTGGTTTGCCCTCCCGTAGTATGGAATGGGTAGAAGCGGGCAGAGGGACAAAGTCTGCTCTTCTGAGCCCGCCCGTGCCACCCGCAAGGGGCAGAGCTGTGTCAGCGGCGGGATTGGATGAGTTGGTGCCATACTGGATATGCTCATCATCCAATTCAAACACACGCCTCTCAGAGCTAGGAGATGTGGAGGGTTGAGCGGAGATAGTAGTTCACCGAAGATGCTTCATCCCGGCGAATCACGCATTGCCTCTCTCAAAAGTGGCGCAACCTGTTTTCGGCTTTTGCTCACATCGGCCTGATTCCAAATTTTAGGCCAACCACCCTTTTGCGAAGGAGTCACGGAAACGCCCTCCACTTCTACATCCTCGAGCGCAAGCTCGGGTGTTGCTCGCTCGATGAATCTGTTTGCATAGGGTGGTGCAGAATCACGTGCATGGACGAGCAGCTCTCGTCGAAAAGCTCCTTCTGCAGATGTGGAAGTCGTCATGATGGCGAAGATGGACAGGTTGAGCTCATTCATGAAACGTTCAATTCCATCTTTGAAAGGGGTAGACTCGGTTTTCTCGATTAGGAATAGTAATGGCTTGACGACTGAACTTATGCCAAGCGTCATATTATTTTTTGACCATTGTTTGTAGTCCTTTGTTAGTATCTCGTGAAACGTCAGATTTCCAATATCGCGTTTGGCTTCGTCCATTTCTTTGTAGTAGCTATCTCGACTCCACCCTCTTGAGTCTTTTGCCGACATTTGAATTCTCGCCTCTAGGTACTCTACTGCCTCTCGGTCGACTCTCTCTACCTTTCCGGGAGCGGTCAGATTTGCAGTGTCGACCAGTATACTCGCCAATGCCATCTTTGCGACCTGTGCATCCCAGGCTTGCGTCACAGCGCTGTCGTCTATCGCAACTTCACCTTGGCCATGGGCAGCGCCGGATGAGAGTGATAGGCTGGATATATCGTCCCAGGCAGGTTTGCAGTAGCGGACCACAAGACTAGTGCAGGAGCCGCACTTCTCGATGATACGTGGCTCACAGCCAGTTTCTTTGGTAATTGCGTTTTCCTCATCATGGTGGTCGATGACACCATGTACCTGCCGAGAGTATTCATTTCCCAACTTACCTTGTAACCTGTTGTGGTCCACCAAAATCCAATGGATGTTTTCAGGGTGTTTGAATTGGGTGGGGAGGTCATTTAAGGTGAGAAGATGGGAGGGAAGAATGTTCGCATGGTAGCAGACGGCAGTGAACTCAGGACGCAGGCGTAAGCCAGACTCTGGTAGATTCAGTAGAGGGATATAGAGAGGAGAGAAGGCATTTTGAGGCGGGGCAATGGATCGTATGTAGGCGTAGAGGATGGAGGAGGTCAAGGAATCAAGGTCTGTAGATAATCAGTATGTCTGGAGACGCTGGTGCTAGTAGGGCGAAGGAGTAGTTGACCGGCAGACTCGTTTCCAATGACAATATTTAATTTCACGTCTCGGTTTGCTGCTTGGCCAAGATTCCTTTTGGCATACTGAAGGAATGCACGGAGAGAGTTGCGTGGGAAAGCCATGTGTCTGCATTGATCACAACACGGACTTCTTCCCGATCTTTTTGACAGCCAACAAAGTCATCACAGAGGTAATCCCAAGCCAACTGTTAGACCTGGTAATCAATGTTCTGCTCTAATAGAGTTGGTATTAGTTCCTATGACTGGCGAGACTGGCTCGCGAGGCTCGGTCGAGATTTGGTAGCTTGATGATGAGTCCTTCCAGTAATCTAGATTAGAAGGGTCCACCTGGCAGTCGGACAACCCTAGCACCCGAATACTTTAGCCAAATTAGGTGCTAACGCGTCAATCTCCAGCTACAGCAGATGCTTTAGGGCTAGGGTACACCTGATCTAGTAGAGCTAGGGTTAAATTGTCCGGCTGCCAGGTTTGTTCGAGTGCTAGGTGGACCCTTCTAATTGAAGGACGATTCTCTCAAGAAATCTCCTTCCTCGTCCTTCAGATCCTCAGCCCAGGCGAGCTCACAGCTTTCTTGCTGATCGAGGCGATGCAATGTATCAAAGCGTGAACATCACTATCATAGTGGTTACATTTTTTCCAATACTACTCAATAACAACGCTTTAGAGGACTGTTACGATCGACGTATATGGTTTGTATAGTAATAATTGTTGGCACTTAAATTCATCACCCTTCTTTCCACTAGTAAGGACGTGCATAAGGCCCTTAAAAACCGTGATCAACCTCAATGATTCTCTTATGGGCTCTTGTTGGAATATTGGTTCGGTCGCGAGGATGGTCAATTCTTCGGCGGCACCTCAAATGCCCATGGATTTGCGAGTTGTAAAAGGTGGCAGAATATCGGAAACAATATGTTACTCTCTAGCGAATTGATGTAGCTCTGAAGTTCCTTTCGATGATTGGGGAAGCGATATAAGCCATCGAGCGGTTTTCACTAGACCGCTAGTCCTTTTTAAATGGTGTTAGGAGGTCTCTCCATTGTTCTGTGGCAATTTGTCATTCTAATAAGTCAAACACAAAATTCTTATTCTTGTTCACAACCAGCTCCTTCGCCGTCCTTCTTAGAGTTCTCATCATATCTGTATCACTGTTATTGTGACCCTCAAGAAAGTTGCAAACCAGGCTTGTCACCATGTATCTGTCTTCGTTTCCTATACTCTTCATAGCTGTCGCTAGAGTTGCGGCAGCTCCATACAATTCATTCCCATTACTAGATGGATTTCCTCAACCTAATACCAGCCAACTTTCTGAAATCGAGCAGAAAGCTCAAGGAAGCCTGCCTAACTCTCTACTTCCCACTAGCTTGAAGAGCACCGGTATTACCATCCTACAACTCATCGCCCTCAATGAGATCTTCGAAGTCGCATTCTTCACACAGCTAATCGCAAACATCACAAACAACGTGACCGGATACGATGCTACAGCCCTCGCTCCTCTAGACTACACATACGTTCTCAAGTCGCTTACCGCTGTGGTAAACGTGAGTTGCATGGCATCTGCGTGCGCCTTGGATGAATTGTGTGAACTATACTTGCTAACTCATCTTTCAGCAAGAAGAACTACATGCAGCAGCCGCGAATGACATCCTCATAAGTGGTGGTCAGCGTGCAATTGCCCCCTGCCAATACCAATTCCCCGTCACCAACTTCACACAAGCCATCGCCCTCGCCCAAACCTTGACCGACGTCGTTCTTGGCAGACTCCCCACAGCACAAGCCGCTTTTGCTGCTGATGCTGGTGACGAAACCCCTCTGGTCCTTCTCTTCGGCTCCATTCTAGCTCAAGAAGGCGAACAAAACGGATGGTTCCGCTCAACCGCACAAAAGACCCCAAGCGCTGCGCCGTTCCTGACCGGTGGATCGCCCAGCTTCGCCTTCACTGCTATTCAGATGTTCATCGTGCCAGAGTCATGCCCTATACCGCTCACTAGCATTAATCTTACGACTTTCGGCCCATTGACTATCCTTACGACACCTGAGGCAAGGAACATGACCTTGAAATTTGCCGTTCCAGGACATGTGGCAGCAGAGAGCAATGAGATTGTCTACCTCGCAGGACAAAATCTGCCAGTGTCGGTGCCAATCTCGCCCGTGAGGCGCATTAATGATTTATCACATTTCGTGGCTAGGTTCCCCTTCGAGTCGACTGCCCGATTTGCGAACGGATTGACTATTGCTGCCTTAGTCAACAAGACTGGTCAGAGCTTCGGCAATGCTGACGAGGTTGCTGCTGCTACTTTATATGGGCCTGGACTGATAGAAGTTCAGTAAAAAGGGGCATCTCTGGCTTAAGGAGTAGAACGCTCTGGCTACGGAAAGGTGTATTCACTATCATGCAATGAAATTCATTATCTGATATCGTTAACCTTGTAACAAGCATTGCTATAGCTATGTGCGCGTCCACATGCTTGCTGGTGATGTCATCCTTCTCTCCTTCCTATCGCAACATCTTGCACGTCTACCATCTCCATACATACTTACCTTCACTCATTGTGAGTTGTGTTGGTAACGCATTTTCGGCAGCGATAGAGAGCTTTGATCTTGCTAGACCCACAACTTCACGGCCTTCCAGCAGAGTTGGTTTATTGGCAAGAAGGAAGAAGTCCGATGAGACGTGCAGAAGTATGTCTAAAATCCTCAGCCGCTCTCCATTTTGGCATCTCGTAAGCGACACATGGCCTTCGAACCAATTCTAGTCTTTCCACTGGCAGATCTTCTATACTAAGAAAGGTCGTGTGCCTAAGCGGTACCTTTTTGGGTAATCAACCCGACCCCAGTGGTAATCACCCTTGCGTGATGACTTGAACTGTTTCTTCTTATTGATCTCTGTTGCTCCAGGAGAAGACCTGATATTGAACTTGATTTCTTGTAAATGGTACCTTCGATATCCTTGACCGTTGATATTTTCAATGACCGCAATTTGAGGTTTATCATCCATCATAGGCCCTTTGCTCTTCATCAGCGCGATACGGCGTCGTTGACGCGCTTATTCAGCATGGATCTGGTACCGGCAGGGTTCTATCAAAGGTTGAGTTTCTATCAGTGGATTCAAAACTAAATGGAAGCCTTTCCAGAGCTCGGAAAGCCTGACCGAATCTTTCCTTGAGGTTACCTGCACTTATACACGACCCTGGATGTACCTCCTCAAGGGGCGACTATAATGTTCATTGTCGCCGTGACTAATTTCATGTATGATCTACCAGTATACAGCAGACTATCAGAGATTGAGATGCACAACAATACGCTACTAGAAAACTCCACAATGCAAGTGGCGTTCTCATCATCGACTTTTCGACCCTGCAACGTGGTGGCTCTCGCGGGGACGAACGCTATTCCTGGAAATGCTGTAGGCCAATGAGAAGGGAATTGGAATCTGGCTTTTTGTCTATTGGAAAGGAGTCAAAAGGGGAAACGATTTTTCGCTTTCTTGATCAAGAATTGGGAATTTAGAAGCACTGCTTCAAAAGGATGACTAGACTTGTTAAGTCTCACAATCCTCATGGTTTGTCTTGGGCGACGAAGTCTATCTTCACATTTCGTTTTGACAACTAGCCGCCGGTTACCATTGAAAGGGACTTTATCTCATCTTGAGTGAATTTCCCATTCCTGTTCGCTGAAATAAAGACTATAGACCAGCACATAAGCTGCACGGAAATCACACTCTTGCGTCTCGTGATAATAAAAATAGCGGATCATCGCAATCGGGAGTGGCGTAACCATTGGTACAAAATTTTTCCAGGTATCAAACATCTCAGACGGCGGGTGGAACTGAAGCTATTCCGAATTGTAGCGGTCTTGGATACGTGTATTCCTGATCCGTTGAGTCTTTTGCTGGTATAGGCGGTGGCACATGCGTACACTGATGCAAGGACTCAGCATCTCGACATAGATGGATGTGGGACACGCACCCTGCGTTTCGCCTGGCGGCAGCTGTCGCAGACACCAACCTTCCTTTTGTGTCTGATCACAGCCTTTTCGTCAGGGGTGAAGCGCCTCCTGTTGCGTTTTGGAGTTCTGGACTTCCTTGGAATGTATAAGAGACGGCGAGGACGGGCAGAGGTATCTAAGGAAGCCTGGTCAGATGCTACGTTCCCTTCAGCGGTGGCCTTGGACTACCTGGTACCGAGATCACGAAGTCGAAGGCTGAGCTGCATGTACCGGCTCTTGAGGCATTGTCAAAAGATGCGGTTTGCCATATATCCTCTGACTTTGGAATGTGGGAACCTAGGGAATTGTCAGAAGCGATTTTCCTCGCGCGGAGTTCATGTAAAGCCATCAGTGATTACATAGGACGGATTTGACATTATTCCAGGTCTTTCAGCGTCATTAATGTCCGGTAGGATCCGGTGGTGGCCATCGTAGTTGGTTTCTCCCGACCATGATACGTTGTAACAGCCAGTGGATGTATCGCTACCGACTTGGTTGGATCTATGTTAATCAGCAAGGGCTATTGGGTTCTGACAGTGCAGGTCCAAGGCCCTCAACGTTATCCAGGTTTTTTGCATTTTCTATTCTAGGTGGGCCCAGAGAAGATACTTTCCCGATATGGGCAGTGTTGGGAGCAAATTGGCTATTGGCCTAAATGCTCAGTGGGACTCACCTGGAAATATCGTGACCAATACCACAAAGATCTTCATCAGCGGTGCGTGGTCCGTCGAGATTCCCGATAAGGCAGTCATGATTGGCCACAGATTGAGTAGGCATTCTCTGCGGTATGACTCCCAATGGATAGTTCATATTCCTGTGAAATGTGGCCACATCCTGGGGTAGGGCTCCAAAGTCGTGTTCCAGATTCCAATCCCAATCATTCAGGTTTTCGGACAACGTTACAAGGTCCATACTCAATTCCATATTGTCGGTAGCCAGATCCTGGGGCACGACCGTGTCTGAGACAACATTTGGAGAATCACACTTGGGACGGCCTGAAACCAAATGGGAAGACGAAAATCCATTATCTATAGAGTTCTGATACAGATTGTCACCATGCTTTTGTTGCACCATCAACCCTTCCACGCCGTCAGTGAGAACAATTTAACAGTCTGATGGTACTTACCGGCGCCAACATCCTTCAGGTTCTTCCTGTCTGACTTGTGCCAAGATCCCATTCCATGTGCAGGATTCCTTTCCACCATTGGCTGTTCCTCCTTTCGATCCAAATGTAGGTCACGTATCCACCAATCCGTAGCCCATATATCGCTCCCGGTAAGTCCCTCCATCGAGCGCCTTGATCAAGTCTACAGTAAAGTCCGAGCAATGCTCTTCTTCGATCTTAGTCTGCTTGTCCTTAGATTGTTCCCTTGTGGGCTCGTATTCTTATTATCAGGAAACACCAATCTCAAACGTACTGATTTGTCCACTGTTGTCATGGAAGGCGATGTACAAGGTCGCCAAAGGTCGTGATTGATACTATGTATACATCGGGTAAAGCTTCGTCACTCTCAGAAGTTCTTGAGCAAGCTGATAAGCGAAGAAGAGAGAAGGCAGAAACAAAGCAAGGCCACGGCTTTTATTTACAATGCATAGCCTGCACAAGGCAGAACAAGGCAAACATGCGGTATCGAGCGATGGTGTTAGATGAGCCCTACGGCGGGATTACGGTGGAGTTACCGAGAGCTGATTGGAAGGCCTTGCAGCCTCATGCACGCTGTCACCGCCGGTGACCATGGTGACGACGCCAATGATAGATAGTGGTGGCTATGCTCACGCAGTCATAACGTAATCCAAAGGGTTGCTGATAGAAGTGGTATTGAGTAGGCACCAAACCTAGCATAAATTTATATACTAGAAGTGTACATCAGAAGTGCAAAGGCAGATATACATCGTATTATTGAGTGCGTTGAATCTTGAGATGCAGCTGGCGTGGTGCAGCGAGTCATGTGAATGCCAAGACCGCGAATTCATGACCGTGCATAGATTTTTCCAGACACCTCTCCGTGAATCGTATCAAATGTTCTGCCTTCATCATTGACATACACAGCATGTTGCAACTGCGATTAGCATTGCTGGGCTTCGTCGCCTTTCTGTCATCCTATGCCTCAGCCACAGCTCTTACCTACAAGCTTGTCGCAAATGAGAAGGCATGCTTCTTCACGAATGTCAACCAACAGGGCGCAAAGATAGCATTCTACTTCGCCGTGAGTCTCCTCTGACACGCGCTTGACAAGTGTCTTCTCTCGAGGGAGATTGATACTGACTACGCTGGGTCCCACAGGTCCAATCTGGCGGCTCCTTCGACGTTGACTACAGTGTTACGGGCCCCAATGGAAAGATCGTCATGGAGAACAGTAAGGAACGGCAATTGGATTCTGTATTCACTGCAAAAGAAATTGGGGAATACATGTTTTGCTTCAATAATGAGATGAGCACATTTGCAGAGAAAATGGTGGATTTCGAGATTGCTGTATGGCCCCCTTTTCACGACCCCAACCCGACCGCATGCCAAATAAATACACAGTAGCTGCTTCGACTCTGAACCGGTCGATAATATCAGGCGACACATGCTGACCTGGCTTTCTTGCTGCGCACAGGTCGAAAATGAATCCCCATCCGCCCTACTCCCCTCGAAGCAGGGTACCTCTCCTGAACAAACCTCCGCATTGGAAGAATCCATCATGAAAGTTTCTCGCGATCTCTCTACCATTAATCGCAACCAGAAATACTTCCGCACACGAGAAAACAGGAACTTTAGTACCGTCAAGAGTACAGAGAGCAGAATATTCAATTTCAGCGTGGTTGAGAGTGGGTTGATGGTTTGTATGGCTGGATTGCAGGTGTTCATTGTGCGGTTCTTCTTCCAAGGAGCGCGGAAAGGTCAGAACGAAAGGAAAACCAATCAAACTGCCATCAAACGCTAACACGTTGTTATAGGCTATGTATGAATACGCTACATATTGGCTCGGATGGTACAGCATCTGCGCAATGATCTTTGTCTATGCTCCACAACTGTGCCGTCTCTCAGTATATCTGTCCCTCACATGGCAGCATTTTGACACACGACCCATATCTTTCGTGAACTTGCCATCCCGGGTACATGGGCATCCGTGTTCACTGTCAGAGAAGCGCTTATGCGAACCTTGTAATATATCCGATATTGCAGCGCGTCGCGGCGCGCTCCCATCTTCGACCGGACCTTTGCCCGCGACACCTGAGAATTTGCTAATCTGCGCTAGCCCTTGCGTACCCTCTCTTTCCTGTTTGTGTCTCTCGGTCTTAAAAGTCCACTGGGGCCTTCTCCTCTTCATTGACGATATGATGCTCAGATTTATGATACACTCTTTCAGCGTTGCTCACATGATCTTTCTGAGTCTTTTGTGCCCGGTCGATTCAAGTCCATTGACCACGAGCTCTTCGCAAGGTATCAGCCTGCCATTTGACTCAACGCTGCCTCTCATCAATCAAAACCACTCACTACTCCTAAACCTGACAGTACCTGTCAGCACAGTCACGTAAGTAACCTGTGAGCATTTTCAGGACAAATTTCAAGACACAAGAGTCCTAATGCTCCTGGCCAGCCTGCAAACCCTCACGAACTGGCCCCGCATTCCCTTCACCGTCCCAATCTCCGCGGATGCCCTCAATTGGCTCTGGTTCCGACGCATCGGGGCCACGCCCGGTACCCCCTCCCAAACCGATCTCCTCAAAGGCATCATCCACGATCAGATCCTCATCTTTCGTGCCCAGCGCAAAGGCACCTCTCCCCACCCCTTCAGTGTCACGCGTACCGATGTGAGGCTTTCTATGGAAGAGGTGGAGGGGCAGAAGATAACAATGGACTTGATGCTACAAGCGCTTGTGAATTTCAATACTATTGTTGGGAGATGGGGAGCTGTGAGATTGGATGTGGCGATTGGGAGCCGGGGGGTTATCAAGGCGAGGTTGAAGGTTGATATATTGAGGGACAAGTAGGAGGAAAAGCTGCTCATCGATTTGCAGCAACCTATATGCATATTACACAGCAGCGGGATTCAACTCCTGCTTGTACGATGCAGCATACACAATCCACATCGCTGGTGAGAATCTTCCTTTTCACAAAATTGCTATATTACGGCCTCTGCCGTTCTCCGGACCGTCTCGCGACTTCATGCTAGCGTCCCTTATCCTACGAAAGGCTCTGTTTGGAATGAAAGGCTTTGCATTAGCATTGAGAGCCTGTCCTGCTCCACTAGCAGCACCATTCACTGCTCCACTGACAGCATCGCCCACAGCCCCGAAACCAGCCTTTCCCAAAACTCCCAACCCATTGTAAGTCAGGCTAACCACGATCCTTCCAACTCCATCCGCAGGTACATAATAGGCATGATAAGTGCCCGAATATCCTCTCTGCGCCATCTCCAGCATCTGTAGCGCATGCCATTCGACGAAATTCCATGGGATTGTGAGGGGTTCGCTGGCGGTCATGAGAAGTTGTAGGGCGCCGAGAGTGATGCGAAGCATGATTCGAGGGGTGTTGCGGGACCAGGGGCCATTGGGCCTCGAGCCGATGGCGACTTGTGTGTAGAAGTGTGCGAGGGCTACGGCGGCTTGGCTGACTGGAGTGATGATGGTGTCTTGGTCGAAGTGGATGAGAGAGAGCTCGTAGCCTCGTTTTTGTAAAGAGATTGGAATTGGAACAGGAACAGATGAGAGAGAGTCGCTAGTGTGAGCGAAGGTGGTCGTTGGAGCACTTGCCGCCAGCCCGAGGACTGGGATTAACGTCTCCGTCAAATGCCAGATTCTGAACAGCTGCATGTTGCGAGATCATTGCAGTAGCTGTCATCGCCAACTCGCCCACACGAGCTCTCTCCGTTAAGGGACTTCATATTTCCCTCAACGGCACAGCTCTGCTTCTACAGAATAGCGTTTGGATTATGCCGCGGATCCCACTCTGTTGGGTAGGCGCGGCTGTCGCGAAGTAGGTGGCCTTTCACCCACGCGACACCACAACAACCTATCATATACTCTCATCTTCCCCATCTCACGATCTCAAGGCTGCAGCCGGCCGATCTTCTCCAGGTTTCGCGCATCTCCCGCTGCGCTATCCGTTTGCCCATGATGCCTTGAATGGTAAAGCACAGTTGCGGCATTGAAGACAAGGCCCGCTTTTCCCAAGTCAAGCGTTGACTGGACATGCTGCTCCTGCTTCCCTGGATCTCATATATGTGGTTCAATGAGCTCAAGCTGTGTGTAATAGAGAGCGCAAAATTGACTCGACATCTCCATGGCATGGAGTCTTACACGCAGTGTGATAGCGCTTTGGGTCCACTAGGTATCCAAAATGCAGACATTCCTCCTAACAAGTGTTAGAACAAGAGCCCCTACAAACGATTGGAAGCCGGTAAATTGGTGACTTGTCCTGATCTCAAGATCAATGGGAATAGAATGCGAAGTTATGTTGCTTAACAGGGCAAATTTATCGCAAGGAAGCCCAAATGGTGAACCAACAAAAGCAGGAGTGCATTCAATTTTCTTCAAAGCCCAGCTTCGACTATTCTTCCTTGGAAGAATAATATCCACTTCCTTCCCGCTTGCCATCCGAGTAAAATGTATACAAGTTCCCAAATAATCCTGTCGGGATGGCCAACCTACCAGTGGCTCCAACCCAGAAGGACATTTGTACTTCAAGACAATCTCTATGACTTTTGTGCCAATGGTTTGGCCAAATCTTGCGGCGTTCTCGAGTTGTTGTGTACTGTATACTATATAGTGCTAGCCCAAGTGAGGGTCTAGCCCACTAGCAGGTGAACCATTTTGGTATCCCTTGCGCCGCCGCAGCGTCAAAGACATCTTATCAGCACGTTATACGGTACTCCACAGCTACCCAGCTACGGTAAGGCTTGAAGCATGTAAGCCTTGAGGTACAACAGCGGTGGCAGAAGGATGAAGGAAGTTGCTCGGGACTGCCATCAATTCGCCCCAAAAACGTGGGGGGCCGGCGCTAACAGGCGCTAGACCCACGGGTTCCTTGACAACGTCGTCTCTTCCTTGACGTCGCTATTCACGGTGCATATGTACCTGTGATAGCAGGACCACGACTGCGGTAGAAGCTTCGTTCTTCGTCCTGAACTTCGAGTAATACATGTCTGTGCATCAGACTGCGCCGAGCTTTGAAATGTGTGCCTCTCTAAAGGAAGACCACCCCCTAACGACCACCACAAAAACCTCATTAAAACAGTACCGTGGACGTAGTGCAGGTGGATTTGATGAGCTCAAGGTAGTGCAGCGCAAGGTACCGGCATTATTTGATGGCGCTACCCCAGCCTCTGCAAATACCGAGCTACGCCGGTCCCTGAACGCCCGCAGCATCTGAAGGACCACAATACATGCTCGCTCAAGCATCTAGACCGTTCTTTATGAATTACTCAGTCTAGACCCTTATCAAGAAGCTCAGCATCGTAGTGCCCTGTCATAGAAGACAATCTCGGATTTCCACACGCAGACTCTTCGGATCGTTTGAAACAATGCTGCCCACTTCCAAATCTTGAAACAAAGATGGTCCGTGTGCAGATTAAAAACGCTATGAGGAGCGAAGACCCGAAAGCTATGAAGTTGGTACGCGGTGGTCTAGGCTCTGCTACTGGCATGTGCACAGATGCCACCCAGTATGTCATATGCCGGGTTTGGTATATAGCCAAAAGAAGTTGGCATGGTCACTTTCGGTTCTCGCCGTTCGAACTGCCCTGATCTGGCAAGTTGTCATTTCCGCCCCTTATCCCTTTTTGCAGCCACTGACCGCCTCACTCTTCTCTTCCCTGTTGTGAAATCACCTAGCCAATCACCTTACGAGCTATAGCCCGAAGGAGGTATTGACCTACAAACCAGGCATGGACATTCTCGTTTGCAGGCAGTGCTTCTCGAAATGATGTGTATGGAGCAAGCAGTGCCGCTCTCAGGAAGTAGACAGTGGCGGCTTTCGTCTCCATACCTTGAAAGCAAAAGACCTGAGATCCATAATACCCATTGTGCAAACGTGCGTCTGAACGAAGCACTTTGAAGTTGCGCTGCAGGACTCGGTAAGCATAGAGTCTATTGCGACCTGCGCAGGCGATGGGCCAAAGCCAGCTAAAAACCCACTCCTACGTTTCAAGTAATATCTACGAGATTTTTTCACCTTTCCTTCTCCGACTCCATCTCCGAGCTAATGGAAGAGTCATCCTGAGAATAAATTGATCTGTCGAATAGGTGCCTTATGGGGTCGTTCGTTTCTCGTGGACCACCTCAGTCGCTGCAAACCCGCATGCCAAGATTTCGCGCAGCCATTCTAATTACGCCAATCACTTGTTCTCTCGAGCAAGAATGTGGAGGACTAATACATACTTCACGACCGTCCTTGACCATTTGGCTAATGCTCATTCGTCAAGTTCTGATTATTCTACCGTCTTCCTAACAATGCATAAAGTTAGTCGTCAATACCAGTGTCAAAAAATCAAGCAACTCGTGCCCGGGGGTGGATAAGTGCATCGTTGTTGTATCGACCCTGGTAAACCCACGTGTGTATTCTGGGATCACCGTTGATCAAGTCATCGGTTGGGTGACTTGATGAATGGAAGTGGCCACTCGCAGTGCCTATATAGTGCTTCAAGTGCCCACGATCTCTATATCTCCATTATCTCGAAACATCGTTCTCTAAGCAATTAGCCTTCCCAAGTGGCCTTTAGCTTACCCGGGCACTCGATATCGCTAGACTTTCTTGGACGCGGCCACCAACATGCACGCCTCTTCCCATCTTGCATGGGCCTTTGCCCTCGTAGCATTGACCCTTGCCGAGAATATGGGACCAGCCATGGTGGCTCGAGCCCCTCAAGCAGCAGCAGCAGCTACACCAGCTCTCGGGACGGCCTCCAACGGTGCCCTCGACCCTCTCGCTACCCGTCCTCCTCTTTTCGGGCCCAAGCCTGACTTCGCAGGTGGCCCTGACTTAACCATCAATGTGGTAAACTCTATAGGCGTCCCACTTTCCGTATTCTATGGCTCCAATGCCGGCGGCCCAAGCCCCATTGGCAACCCAGGTTCAGGAACCCTTACATCGTCCACCCAGGTGCTCTTTCCTTCAGGTTGGGCTGGCCGCATCACCATTGGCAAGACCTATGATCCTGCGGGCTCGAAAATCGAAGCTTCCTTCGTGCCTCCCAACTACGTGCCCGATGTCGATATAAGCTATGTCGATGGGTATAGTATCCCTATCAGCTGTAGTTGCTCAGGCGTTGCTGTGACGGGCTGCAACATCCGTAAGTATCTAATCTGCCTTCCAAAAGTAATCACTATCACGCGATCTGACAGATTACCAGCACTCTTCCACGATGGCCACACCTGCATCAATCAAGGCCCTGGCCCTATCTGCTACAATCCAGAACAAAGTATACCTCAAGGCCCTGCGTCTCCTTTCTTTGAGCCCTGCGCGGGAGCCGCGTACACTTTCCCGTACGATGATGGTGCCAATTCATATGGGCAGTGCAATACCGGTATCATTGATTGCTGCGTTGGACCACAATGTCCCGCCCCGGCCAGGCAGCATGGGAAGAGGGAACTCAGCGAAGTTGCTAAGAGGCATTATTGGGGACGTGGAGACGCGGTGGTATTGGGTGCGTTGTAGAGGTCAAAATTGAGGGGTCTGTATGGTGGTCATGTCAAGGGTTGTGGGATTGTATGACAAGTGCTCCACTTTGCAAATGTTTGTTTGCTTCTGAGTACGCAGAATTTCCTTTCTTTGTATTTTGCCTATTTCGATTCTATCTGGAGCTGCTGGCACAGTAACAGCGACGCAGAGCTGTCTTGAAGAATGGCCGCCGCTCTCTCGCACTTTCTTCCTGGTATTCTGTCTCATGAGACCTTGTCTCATCGCTCTGTTCCCTATGCTCTTTTACCCGTTCTCTCTGGCCCTACTCTCTATTACTCCATGCTCGCTTGCTCCATACTAACTTGCTCCATACCTTCCTGCCTCGTGCTCTCTGCCTCCCATCACGCTTATTCCCATTTGTATATTTTGGCCATTCAGGCAAGACTACTTTTTCATGACAATTCTATGGTTTGACTTGATACTCTTTCTATACGCGATAAGATAAATATTATCAATGAAACTCTTCATTCATAATCAGACCTTCGCTTCGTTTGTAAGGGGTGGCCTCCAATTTTATCAGAATTGGTACGTCGGAATCCGATGCACCGATCCTAAGCTGACTGGAAATAGAAAGGCATCGTACTAGTTGCCCAAAACCCTCTGACTTAAAAGTTTTGACCATGTGGCTCACGAAATCTCGTGCAACTCGACGGCGAACTCATCGAACAGGACATTTGATTCGGCTAGAAAAGGTCTTCGGATGTAAAAACGAAATAAATGTACCATTCTTTTGCGATAAAACCAAAATCGACGCCAATCATATAGGAAAATCTGCTCCAACACCGCTTTCCACACCTCAGCTATGATGAAACCGTCGTCACCCATACCGCCTTGACGTTCTGGCTAAAGCTAGCCTTCCCACCCCCGTACGGATTCTTGCTCAGATCCTCATTATTCCCTGATATCACATTACCCGCGGGATCCCCGTATGCCGAGTTTGTGCCCGCAACGACGGTACAGTACAGCCAAACACTTCCCCCGTCGTGACAGCTCACACTCTGGGTCAAGTCCTGCCAGTCTGTGGGAAGGTCTCCGCCCCCTTCAGCCAAGCATAATACATTACCCCCGAAATTGACCTCACTGAAGAGGCAACAAACAGGGATTGGGCCATCGCCCGGGGCGTTGACTTTGATGTAAGCTTGACCACCCGTATCGACGTCGACTCCTTGTATCAAGTCGTGGAAATCGTCGCTATCTCTTTTGTCTATGCTCGGACTAATGTTGGTGTTCGTGTTTTGATCTGTATGACCCTGCGGTCTCGGATCGTGAGGTTCTGGAAAGTCCTCATAATGAACATCCAGACTCCAACCAGGTGCTGTGGGGAGAGACAAAGCATTCACGTCTTTGATCTCAAATCCCAAGCCAGATTGTTTCTGGTATGTGCCCGGTGGGAGACAGAAAGGTGGCCCGCCATCCTTATAGATACAAAGATAGTCTTGCTGCGTTATAGGGGCGAAGGGAGCGGGAGCTGGTGGAGCGACGAAGTCGCCGCTTTGGCCGTTGGTGGATTGACCAGGGTTGGATCCTGTCTCGGGGTTTTGCCCGTTGGGTGTGGAGCCTGGGATCGGGATGGCAGTGCCGTCTACGTTCTCCGAGGCCGTGAGGCCACAAGTTATGTCGCTTGGTAGCCCGTTGATTGTGAAGCCGTAGTCAGGGAAAATTTGATCGCCGGGGTAGGAGACGAGCTTACAATCACCGTTGGGGGCGGGGATGACGCGTGCAAGGACTTTGTCGGCTTGCTGATCGAGGACTGGGAGGTTCACATTTGCCCTAAATGAAGTCGGTCAGTTCTCTTTTTCCTGAAAGTCACAATCGCAATCGTGATGGCGCATACTCATTGACTTTAAATGTCGGGTTATTGCAAACTTTGGGCGAATCCCCGCCAATACAGCCTGCTTTCTGTGCTGTTGTACATTTGTTGTTGTTACAGTTGATGACCGCAACTTTGTCTGATCCATCGTTGGGCTTTGTGGGGTCAGCAACGTAGAAGTTCTGAGCTATCTCGGGAATCGACATTGCATAGCCAGCGTTGAAGTTGATCAGAAAAACAATGGCGTCGAAGTTGGTCATCCCCAGCATGCCTGCAACCGTGCCTGCACCGTATAGAGCCTGGCAATTTGGGTTGCCAGGAATCTGGTCGGTCCCCTTCTGACATTGTTCTAGATACATTGTTAACAGTACTGCCTGTTTCGACTTTCATTCAGAACCTACCGTTTCCAGTAATGGTCTTCTCACCAAAGAATTGCCGCTGAATGATCCCTTGGACATCCGTCATGTCAGCTGGATCTTTTGCGCTATTGAAGGCGCCCGGAAGCACTGCCCATGGCGTTAGTCATTTTGTTGTCTTGTTTCCTCATTGCGACGCCGAAAACGTACAGGCAAAGAAGAGGGCGATGGCCGCTCCAATAACCCAGCCAATCGGCCCAGAGATGGCTATCTCAACGCCAATGCCAGCAGCCAACCCTATAGCTCCAATCGCAGCCCCTTGCCAATCGTGATCCACAAAGTCCAATATCACAAAGGCTGCGCCGGCGAACTGTCCCGCAATACCGAGTGCGGCTAAAGCAGGTTTACTCAAGGAGGTGAACGTTTTCAGCACCCCACCATTTCTCACCAGGCCTACTTTTTCTGTCTTGTCGGCATCTGATAGGTCGGTGCTTGCCAGGGACTTAGCTCCGAAAGTATCACTGGCGGCGATATCAAGCTCATCAGGAGGGAAAGTTTTGAAAAGATCATTGGAGACCAATTCATTAAATCCTATAGATTTGATGGCTTTAGTCTCTTCGTACACATTATAGACGTAAGGTAGTGGATGGGGATAGAGTGTTTTGGGTGTTGTTAAGGATGGTATAAGCGGGAATATCGGATGAGGATGTGCATGTACACGTACCTCCAAGGGGGCCCGGCTTAGTAGAAGGTTTGAATCTGAATCCACAAGAAGCTCTCTTATCCTTTGGGCGGAAGCGACGGCCGCACTCCTCGTTTGGGTCGGCTTCCCATCGCCGTTTTGGAACAGGGGCATCACCTTTATTGGGTGCAGGATTGAACTCTTGCATGTTAGTGACGTCAGTTTGGTAACTGTGCTTATTGATATCCTCGTCTGTATTCAGTCTGTCGAAGACACCCATGAAGCCTTGTGATTTCGGATCTACGTCGTGTGAGAGAAGTTGCTTGACAATCTTTTGCACAAAGTTATGGCATGTATTGAGGTTACCGTCGTATTTAGGACCGTAGCGGTAGGTTTCATCCTGGGCAAGGGCTTGCTGGATAGGACCTGATCCGTCGTCTCCGACTATCTCGACATTTGTCAATGAAATGCTGCCTTGTAGCAATGGTTCCTTCCAGCCTCCTTTGACCGCGCCAGCCGGAACAGCATCTGTGGAAAATTCAGGAGTACTGTCCAACATTCGGATCTCGATCGTATCTGGATCTGCGGATCCGCTTGGGTGATAAAACTCGAATTGAAGCCAGCCATCTTTTTGAGTGCCTTGTATCCACAAAGCCGAGTGGCCTGGGAACTCTGATTCTCCGGTCTTGAGCTGCACTGATTGGTTCGGTATATGCTTGAAAACAACGTAAACATCGCGAGGATCACCAGTGCGAGGTAACAAGGCATGACCACCTTCCAAGGCAGGTGGCAACGACAAGGCAACGTTCGCGAGAGCGAGAAGAGACGCTGCTGACCTTAGAGGTCGGAGAAGATGCATTCTTGCTGGAGGATGCTAGAAAGTTACCGCTAATGAGGACAAAATACATGAGTTTCTTGAGGAAGAGTGAGATATGACGGACGGACAATCCGTTTGATTATTTATGTACTGGATGAAGGAATATGTGGCACTGTTGAAGCACTGCCTTATTATACAGGAATCAATATGGACATCATTTTTATCTCCAACGTGTTGTATACATTACTCGCAACTAGGGAAGAGGCTGGTAGGTTGAAAATACACAAGTAGTGGCGATGTTGTTGGAAAGGAATGGGATGAAGGAATATATGGCACTGTTGAAACACTGTCTTATGGAATCAAAATACACAAGTAGTAGCGATGTTGTTGGAAAGGAATGGGATTAAAGGAATATATGGCACTGTTGAAACACTGTCTTATGAAATGAAAAGACACCAGTAGTAGCGATGTTATTGGAAAGGAAGGGGACGAAGGAATATATGGCACTGTTGAAACACTACCTTGTTATACAAGAACTCAAATGAACATCGTTCTCATCTCTATTATATTGTATACATTGCTCGTAATCAAGGCAGAGGCCGATGGATTAAACAAACCCAAGTGGTGGCGATGTTGTTGGAAAGGAAGGCTTTGAGGGTTCGAAGGAATATGTAACATTATTGAAAAACTGCCTTGTCATACGAGTTGGTAAATTCCTGGGCCACTTTGATTCCGATCCATTCTTGACAACTATATGGCTTCCCCAATAATGCTCTACGTGAAAAGCTTGTAAGGGGAAACCCATTATTGATCAGGTCATCTATATCAATTCCCTATAGAATTTTTATCAAAAAGGTGCGATCGAACTTCTACATGTATGGTGGTTGTGCGGTATTCCACCAAATAGCCCAGAACTTCGAGGAATCCTGAGTAAAAGAATATGAGATGCAGAAATGAGGGGCTAATGAAGTTGGGCTAATTGTGTTTCATAGGTCAGTTTGAGCTTACAGGGAGGTCACAGCCTCACGACAATAAAGAGCTCGTGATTGGGTTCTAACGCTGTTGTAACGACTAGGGTATGCGAGAAAACGTCATCCTTGCTAGGAAGTACTCAAGGATTGAGCAACGACAGACTCAATGCTAAGAGGTCGATATTTGCTTCGCGTTCGCCATGTATCTTTATTTTGCCGACATAAAATTACCAGGCAGCTCATCATCTTCCGGATCATTGAATCTTGATGCCTTCACCTCGAGCTCAAATGCTTCAGTACGGGTCTCTTTCGGCATCAAGATAATTTCTCCAACAGCGAAACTGTATTCCATGACTTCATTAATGAAGGCAACCTTGAAGCGTGCACTGAAGCTGTATGAGCGTTGGATACCAAAACACGAGAATGTTGGCATGATCGTAACAGGTATTGTTGGATGACAGAGAAAGCTTACAGCGTTCGATTTCTGAACGTTGATGGGGCCTGGTTTGGTGATTGGCCCATGGGGCGAGAGGATGTGCTCTTCGATCCATGTAGAATCATCAGCATTTGCATCCTCTACGGCAGTCTTGTGGAGGAGCTGAAGTTGGCAATCCACGAGACGAATTGTCGAAGGATTGGAGGTAGTGCTAGCGGCCGTTTCACTCCTAAGGCAAAGTTCAACGGGAAATGGCTTTCCTTGGACCACCGCCAATGGACATTCCAAGACCATTCTGCGAGAGTCTGAGCGGGAGTGATCGCTCACGGATTCCTCTTGCACACTAAGCTTATTGGGCACTGTTTCATCCTCTCTTGTAAGGGAGAAAGTGAGGGGCGCAGTCGCTTCGAGAAGTCTACCAGATAATTCGTCAAAAGCAGAGATCTCGAGGCTGTATGAGATGTTGGCACCCTGTCCAAGACTCCCAGAGGGGGGTAAGACCTGAGGATCGGGCTTTGGCATGGTGGTCAATGGGTCTCTTTTCTGGCCCTGGATTACTGGGTGTTCCGGGATAGTGAACCTCCAGCTCGATACTCGGTGATCGCTCAACGTCACAGGTTCTTCATAGAGCCTGAACACTTCGTGAAAAAAGACCTTCTCTCGGTGAGCAAACTTTGCCTCTGTGTCATCCATTCTGGCAACTTTTGTCGTGAATCTGCCGAATAAGCTGATCGAATAATCCTTGATGTACAGGCGGCTTCCAGCCGCTAGAGTTGTGACTACACTCCCAGTGATGGTGGAGCCTGGCCTACCATGGCCACGTGTTACATGTATTTCAAGAGACATATTGATGGAAGTGGGGATGAAAGCTTGTGGAAGAACAATGTTTTTCTACTCATCGGTAAGTTGACATGGAGAAGTCTAGTCTTCATGCAACTTTGAAATGGCAGGAATCTTTCGCTTGGATTCGAGGAAAGCATCAGGGCCGAGTCCAATGGTTGCGCGCAGTGTAACAATACTTGTGGCTCACACCTTACGTGCCTCACAAGATCTGGGATCCACCGGCGTAATCCCTTGGAGACCCTGATTATGGTGTAGCAAAGAAACTAGAAATGACGATTGGATACAGTGCCGTCGAGCTGACCTTTAGCCAGAATCCCGCTGGTAGTAGTGTCGAGAGGGAGGATTTTTTATGTAACATGACTGTTGGCAATGGATTGTGTTCTAGGCGAGCTCGGAAAGCATTCTCGTTTCAGCTGGCAAATTTACGGAAGAGAATATAGGTCAAAATCATGCAAGAATCATATCGGACAACATGATATACCTATCCTCTAACCTGACTGTTAACCGTGTCGTATATACTTACGCAAGAGGGTGAGTACGGAATCCCGTCCGGGCCAAAGGGTCACAACCCGAAGTTCCGCCGATGGTATCTATTAGAAGTGCTACAGGGAGACCCCCTTTGGCTACATGGACACCCCCCTTCTGGGCTGGGCTTAGTGGCTTGAATAAGCTAGTCGCATCTTAGGGGCCGTCCAAGGGCCTTCTAGGGGCCAAGCCGTGGAGGGATACCCGAGAGCGCTGGTACAGCTACCCCGGAGAGCTATCATAGGGTACTCAAGATTTTACAAGTACAGGTGCTATTACAGCACTGTTTCTACACCTGGAACACCTATAATATACAATAATATATCTTACGCATAATTACTGGATAGATTCGAAAAGATTGCGACACGCCCTTAGAAGCCTCCTAATGATAATATTTAGGAACAGATTTATACGGGCCCTTGGGGGCTTATGTAGACCCAGCCCTTAGGAAGCCCTTGGAAGGCCCCTAAGACGCGACTAGTCTTATTTAAGCCACTAAGCCCAGCCTAGAAGGGGGGTGTCCATGTAGCCAAAGGGGGTGTCCCTGTAGCACCTCCCATTCATAAAGGTAAATACCTTAGGTAGTTTACGAGGGGTAGTAGCCGTTACTATTGATTTAAGAAGGGGAGCTGCTAAATTACGCGAAAATTTAACAACAAGAGCTGATTATTAAAATAGTGTAACTATTACGGGCTATAACCAACGTCGATATAATGTTACTTTTACGCGCCGTAATAGGACAGATTTTCCAACTCTACCTTATCTACCTACTCTTCTTGCCGAGAGCTGCCGTCCTTTGACTTTAACGGCCAACAAATTCAGAGCCTCAGACCAGCGTTCGTGGCTGTCTATGCAAGACTTCCAAGTAGAACTACTCTATCTGCCAGGCCGGGAGTTGAGTTATATCTCGCCGTCAGATTCTTGACTTGTCTCGCTATTAAGGTATATTGCGCCCAATTCAACTAGGTCAAGCATTGCAACATGTTTCATTGAATGTAAGTCATACAAGTTCACTGTTGGTGCGGCCCATCTGTCCAACCTTAAGTTCAAAGCTCGAGGCACGCGGCATAGGATACCAAAAAGTCCACAATTCGCTTCCAAGGGACTCTTCTTCAATCATCAGATGGTTCCAAAATAGGCAGTCATGAGCATACATTTTGTATATCTACTATTCTCCCTCGCCCAGGCAACGCTTGCCGTCAAGTGGGGCATATATCAGTCTTGTCGCGATTTTCCAGGCGCATTCGAATTCCTTAATAATGAAATGGGCCTCGTCCGCCAGTCTGCCAGCTTAGCCCAAAGTAGTATTAGAGGCAATCCATCTACGCAGACGCAGTCGTTCCTACAATTCATGTTCAATACAACGTCTGGCTCTTACAACCCGTTATATATTGCTCGAGCTGTAATTAGCGGCTCGGTACAGAGGGACTATGGAAAGCCCGTGGGACTGGCTAATATAGGGCCGGTATCGCCTGCGGTGCGTGTTGGTACTGGTGGTGATATCGTAAGACTTCCATTGCATGCCTTGAGTTTCCTTTGGTATCTTTGGTATCGAAAGTGTAGTGAAGAGAGCAATGCCGGCTGATTACAAGATGTTCAGATGTTCATGTGTGGTATGAGCCACATAGCTCCCCCAGACCCAGCAGCTCCAAGAGGGTCTATTCAAGCGACGCAGTGGTTCGACGTCTGTATGTCTATGTCTCTCGCGTCTTGGTATATGCAACAAGTCCAAGTGTTATCATCGTCTCGTCTAGCGGTGCTCACCATCACATTGAACAGACCAAAATGTATATGTTCACGAAGATGCCAACGAGCTTTTGACGTTATGTAACTCTCCTAAACCTGCAGCGAACGAGGATCAAGCCACACTGTTCTTCGCTAGAGGAGGGAACGGCAAATCAACCCTCGTCGTCTGCGAATGGTATCTCAAGTCATCCATGGAAGCAAACTTTAAGGACTCGAGCAGTTTCGACTCAAACTTCCTCACCAGGAGCAAAGCGTATTGTAAGTAATTATCGGTGTCTTCCTATTTGTCCCAGATCAAACCTCCAAGCTGTTTGATAGATGAGAAGAAACGCTGACCCCGAACTTTACTCAGTTGCTGACAATCCGCCTGCTCCAACTGATACAACACCGATCGATTTTTACGCCCTTTTTGATAGTAGCCTGCTACACGAGGTACGCGCGTTCATGAGAAAGCTCTTGTTGATGAGAAAGCTGATATGTTCGCTTGTATAAGCTGCTGCACAGTATCTTTGGTGGTTTCAAGGAAGATGTCAGAGGAGACGACTCTTACGGTGAGGTGTCGAGAATGATGATACCTGGAATACTGTTGCTAACGAGGGAATTCCTAGGTTGGGCAAATGCGCGCGAAATTTCAACAGATCGGAACTACGCATCTGGAGCGCCTGCGAATGTTGGTGAGTTGCGCGAGCTCGCACCTCTGATTTTGAGGCTGACTTTGTGAAAGACAATCATCGTTATTGGATCTTAGGTAGGCGAAAACGGACACTTCGTACTAAGAAAGCCCGACTGACTAATAATAAAAGCGAATGATCTAGCGAGTAAGGGTTCTATTGTAAATGAAGATGGGAGCTTCTAATGATAATGGACGAGAGGAATTAGGTAGTAAAGATAGAGGTAATGCGAAGAAGGAACGTTAGAAGAAGATAAGTACGAGTATATAATATTAAGGTCGTATATACCTAGCTAAATAGGAAGTATACTAAACATCCGATCCTCTACCCTATATAGTACGTTAGTTACATAGTGGACTTGTAGAATATCGTTGGAGATGAAAGTAAGATATTCTCTACGCTTTACAGACATTGAAGTTCTTCGTCGGAAGTATAAGGCTTCGAGTATGGTATCAATATAGCGTCAGTGGCGGTCACAGGATGACTCAACCTCGGTTTCCCTCACCATGCCTCACCATGTTGACGACGTAAGTTTCAAACTCTGTAATGGCTTCGAGTACGTATGCATTGTATTTGAAGTCTTTGGGGCTGAGGAAGGCGATGTAATGCGACAGCTGGTGGAGCTTAGGACTTTCGCATTGAGGGAGAGGCTCGTTTTACCAAGATTTTGCAAATATACAAATTTTTGTGGAGCTCGTACATCATTGGGAAGACTACTATCATGGACGGATTGAATAGTGGTGAAAGGTCACGACTTGGTGTAAACAAAGAGTGCACAGATTTAGCATTATGAGCGGCCCTTCATGGAAGTATTTGATTCGAAGGTTTTGAATAACAGCGTTATGAGTAATTACTACTGGTTACTTCATCGACTTCGATAATGTTATGTGAAAATGGTGGAAAGTGAGTGCAAAAGAACAAGTACAAGCCTAACGATATGAAGCAAAAAAGAACACAAAATCTCTTTCCCACCATCTCTACTCCTTCTTCAACCCAGCGCTTCCGTTATCACTATAAACAAGATTCCCCATCTTCGCGCTCTGCCACGCAGGCCAATCAGCGTTCATAGCAGAGCACATCGTAGACCAATGATTGTCAATCATCTCCGTCGTAGGCGAAAGGGTCAACAGAGGCGTCTTGCAATTTGTGTCGCTGAAGATCTGAATGTCCGCCTCCCAGAGAGCATCGTCGCCAAAGTCGACGAAGATATTGGATCCTTTTGCGGGCTGGTAGATGACGCAGCCGCCGTTACCGAGGAAGACGTCGTTGCCGTTGTTGGGTCCTTGGCAGGTCATGTCGGTGGGGTTTTTGGCGGTGAGACTGACTCCGCTTGAGGAGCGACGGTGGAGGGGGGTGGAAGGGTGAGCGAGGACGCTGGCGGTTAGGGCTAAGAGGAGGGTGGGGAGTTGGGGATACATGGTTTTTGATGGGTTGATGGTGTGGGTTGTGGGATGGGAAGTCTTGGTGTTGATTGTAGGTTTGGTAGTATTTTTGTTGAGGGATATGAATATATTGGATACGAGAGTGGGAAAGGGCAGGCTATTGGATTTTAATGGAGAAGATGGACTAGAGTGAACAATGGAGACGCATTGTACATATGATGCAAGTACCAGAAAGAAAGAGAAACAATGTTTGTTCCAGGAACAATGACAAAAGAATGCATAGAACATGATACAATGGTGAATAAGCTCGATTCAAGCTGACTAGGCTTCTCGACAAAGATAGACCCCGTTCTTTCTCTCGCAACGCCATTCGAGCTGTCCAGGCTATCTTTCTCTCGCAGCAACCTTCTCAGTGGCCATAGGAGAGCGAAAATTTGATGGAAGAGTGCTGGAATGCGGTCGCAGAGAAACATTGTCTATGTAGAGTAAAGACCACAAAAAGAGGGTAAGTATATTTGATATCAATCAAAGCTTTTTTCTCAAGTCCAAGGATGTTTCCTATGCCGTAAGTCTCGATATGAAAAAAAGTTGCAGATGTTCAGAAAAGCCGGGGATAATCCACTGGACAACACTAGCTTTCCCCAGCGGGAGCTAAACCACTTTCGTCGCGCCTGCTCCATCTACTTGATCTTTATTGCATGTACCCACTAGGTATGCTTGATATCAATTGAGGCTATCCAAAGTCTTCAGTTTGAGCCTGGTGTATACGAGCGATGTGCTAGACTTAGTAATGTCTTTCTACGCTTTCCTCTGCCAAACATGTCAACTGCATGATGAGTTCTATGAAGAGGAAGCGCAAAAGTAGTATAACTCAAGTAAAAGAAGGCACCGCATCGAAAAGAGCGAAACTGCTCTCAAGCCTTTGGAAAACTCAGGAGGAACTTGTTGATAGCATTGAGACGAGCTCGAGCAATTCTTCGAGCTCCGTATATCAGATCAAAGCTATCATTGGAGAAAGGCCAGGCGAGTATCTGATAGATTGGGCAGACGATCCACATACCGGGAAGAAATTCAAGGCAGACTGGGTAAGTCGAAAGACTGAATTTTTGTTGTGTTGACTGATTGATCTGCTTGCCATGTCTACATCTGTGGTCACTCTCCATCAGAGGCTGACGAGCCGCCTTCTTAGCAACCAAAAAGGAATGTGAATACTGCAGCGGTCAATGCTTGGAACAGAAAACACAACATTGCAGCGAATAATCCTTCTGCTAGACCCAAAAGTCAGGGAAGAAGAAGAAAACGCCAGATCTCTGGTAGAAGTGACCCAGCAGACGTCAAAGTTGCTCAAACGCAAAACCCGCAGACTCAATGCTCTCAGCAAACCCCCTCGCATAGGAATAATTCCAGCACTACAAAGATCATCGACCGAACGGCGAACGTCAGAAAGACTCAATTTTCTTCTCTAAGCATCTCTAATTCACCTAATCTCATTATCCCAATTTCCCAGCGCAGCACCTTCAGTAGAGACTTGTATATCGCGCAGCCATCCTCACTCTCTACACAGGACTCTTTCCCTTCTCTTCTTGAGTATCCAGACTCCGGTCTAGGAGAATCCTTCTCTGAGTCTGACACCCCTTCGCCCATTGCCTCAGAGGCCATTATACCTGACTCCCAATCCCTCCCTGGATCCTCTAGCTATATACCCTCGTCTATCACCGGTCACCTGAATGAAAACGTTGGAAACACTCCGGCAAGTTCAGAAGTCCACTCAGGTCCTGAAGAACTGTCCCTTTCACAACAGCATACACGTCTCTTAAGTGGATCACCAAATCACGAGATCTTACAAGTGGACAACTCCCTAGACTCTTCTCTTTTGGAGACAGAAGCTATTGGGCCTTTACCAGAATCTGATTCAGGTAGAAGCTCAACACAGCCAGACGCTGCGTATATTAACCTTCACGAACATCGGCAACAACATCAACGACAAGAAGGACTTCATCAAGGCAACACCAGACGCGTGACCCAGACGCACGATCGCGAGGTCAGATACAACTCCAATATTCAAAGGTCGAGGAAATCTCTTTCGTCTGCTCAAGTTCAGATAGAACAGAACAGCTCCATACAGATCCGTAATTCGACTGAAACATTATCAGACTCGCCCAATCATCTTTTGGTCGAGTCTTTTGTCATAGCTGAGGATCCGACTGAGGAGCAGCATCCATCTCAAGCTACGACAACGGATGACTCAATTCTGAGCTTACGAGACCCCAACTCACAGTCTACGAAGCACGATAACCCGCGAGGAGATTCAAGGCTCAAACGCAATTCAGCTCAGTCTCCCTTGCGAAATACAAGAAAGACCAGCTCGTCAAACTTTGCAAGCCAGGTCCTACCAGATAGCGTGTGTTCGCAAGAACCTCCGAGGCCGCCACCAAGCTCAACCGACGAAATGTCTGGAATCTCACCAGAGGGGACAAGCTCCCCGGGAGGGCTGAACACCCGCGCAAACATCAGGAAGATACGAGAGGAGGGTGCGGCAAAGCTAGAAGCTCGTAAGTCTAGGCGGCAGCAGTCAGATCTGTCTAGCGCTCGCAGTTCGCCATCTGTGGGGTTATATGAAGGTCGACTGTCGACAGTATCGGCGATACCAACAGTACAACCAGTCTGGACAGGAGAGAACGGACAACAGGAGCCAAGGCCACCAACAAATCAAACAGCTGACTTAGCAACGCAAGTTCCGAGTCTCGTGGAGAATGCATCGCATAACCCGGAACTGCTGCAACAGCGAAAGAAGCATGAAGACCCATACCAACAACAGCTGCTACACAGGCATGAAGAAGCGAGAAATGCTTCATTACCAATACCCACTGTTCCTGGTCAAAATCATCCCTCTCAATCTCATACGCCAGCTGCTATGCTTCGTGTCAGAGCGCAGTCTCCTGCTCAGGCTCAGCGTGCTTCGGCGACACCACCCTTGATACCAAGCAAAAGACCTTACGAGGTCGAAGAAGAGCCATCAAGGTTGGAGGTAGAGCCGCTAGTGCTGTCTAAAGAGGCGTCGCTACCAATGCGCAACACTCAATCAATCCCTAATACTCCTACCACCCCAAGCCGGCTTGTCATTCATAACGAGGCGTCGCCTTCTAGGTTAGTAACGTTAGAGCCCATCGATATTGGCGCCAGCGAATACATCATTCCTCTTGCCATGCCGGCTCGTATTCGGGGGCAGTACATCAGCACAATGGATCATTATCGTGGCTCCATGATAAGGAATTTTAGGCGAGGTCCCATAGGTACAGAAACGGTCGAGAAGCTAAATCAACTCTTGTGTCGACTGGCCAATATTTCTACTCATATTGGTCTTGAAGGTGGTGGGCCAGACAGCCAAGAAGAAGTCCTGGCAGAGCAAGAGGCACTCTATGCAGAACTCTCGAGTGAGAAATTCAAACTTCTTGGGTTGTTTCTGAGTCTCTTGAAGGATACGAGCTTCCACATCTCTTTGGTCGTCAAACACGACCTTCTCTTGACTCTCGATTTCTTCCTGAGAGGTAAGAACATTCCTTACGAACGATCGAGCGTGCTGGCCGAAATCCTAGGCCAACAAGGAGACGATTTCTTGACACACGAAGAGGCGAAAGGCGAAGCTGGCAAGCTTGCAGTCAGTGTAATAGCATCAGGGGATGTAGCTCTCGAAACGACTGAGATGAAGGCGGATCTGGTTGTTGCACTTGATGAGTCATTCAACGCGGCCGATGAACAGATGCTCACAATTCGGAAACCCACAACAGAGTACCCGGCCTTGACGCCTGTATTTCATCTTGTGGGTTACGGCTCTGTAGAGCACGTGGCTATGTGTTTACCGGGCGCGCTAAATGGGACCGCCAGAATTCGAAGTCTTGCCAATATACTTGGTACTCAAGACACGTTTGGGGAAATCGGGCCTAACGATCTTTCGACACAAATTTACGCCCAGAACCTTGCTGCGTGTTTACAGCTTCCGGCCCGTTACCCAGCAGGGTCCTCGCAATACGCTGCTGAGATCAATCGCTTGTTTCCTGTGCGACCGTACGAATACTTGCCCACTATGGATACGGACTCAAGCTTATCAGACGCCATGTCCGAGACAGGGGTGGGGCAATTGGAGGATCAGATTGATAGATACTTTCCCTACCATAATCTATCAAGGACGCGTGGTGATGATATTCGGCATCAGACTGGCGGATTAGTGAGTGTCAATCACGAACAACAGTCCAAGAGAAAGAAAATAGCACATGCCGTTGTAGTAGGTCATTTGACTGTCTTCTTACATCTATATTCGCTAACACATTCTAAGGCGCCCATAGCTGCGGAGGACCTCCCACGTGCCTACGTAGTCGCCAAAGCACGGGAAGCCGAGCTTGTCCAGAGAATAGAGGTTCTGGAGAAACAAAACGCTGAGCTTGTCAGGAAAACCCAACTTTTGACCGAAACAGTCACCAGCCACGAATACTGGGCTGAGCGTCGTCAAGGCGACTACGAAAACCTCCGCGACAGATGGGCCAATCTGCACCACGACAAGATCGAGCTCACCGCCGATCTTGAGCAAAAGACTAAAGAATGGGAGGGATGCCGTACCGAGATCCTGAGCCTCAAAGGCGAGCGCGGTGCTCTCAATAAGGAAATCGAAGCCTTGCGGCTCGCCAACCTCAACCATGCCAACCCAGCCATCGCAAACGCCGAGCGCGATGCTGCTAGGTTCCGCACATTGGAAGCTGAGAAGGCCTCCCTTCAAAAGAAGAACGAAAGCATGACGAAAGAATCCTCCTACATCCGCGACGCCTACCAACAAGCGTCCAGCTCAGCTGCTGATCTAACAAATGAGCTTGAACAATTGAAGCCTGAGATAGAGTCTCTACGCCGCTCAAAAGAAGAGTTCAAAGCTTGGCGCAAGGCGCAGCGGAATGATGCGGAGAAGGAGGAGTTGCGTCAGGAGGTTGAAAGCTACAAAAACCAGCTTGCTTCCAGCCACAAGATGCTGGCCAGAAAGGAAAAGCAGATTGAGACTCTCGAGCGCGGACGCGCGGGAGTGCAGACTCGTGGATCGAGTGCGCAGCCTCGCTCTCCGCGTGGAGGAAGCCGTGGTGTTAGTCCAGCTCCTGGTCAGCTGGGAGGAGTTGCGATGGCTAAGGGGCCGAGTGGATTGGGGGCGAGGTTTAATCTAGGTGATTGATATATATGTACATATTTGGAGCGCGAGGGAATGATCATCTGTGCATGCTGGAGACTAAGAATAGGGGAGAAGGTCGCAATCAGTAGGGGGTGTCTGGCTCTCAGCGTGGTTTAACAATGGTGAATGCGACTTGTTTCATGGATATCTAGTCGCTCCGGTCTCGAAGTTGCCTACGTATGCCTTTTCTGGATGATACATGCATCGAATCGAACATATATGAAAATAATGCTATTGAGGGTGTGATGTGATTTGCGTTGACCCCGAGTCTATATCACATGGCTTCTAGCTAGACATCAATGTTGACATCGCCTGTGCTTTCAACCACTCAAGTCGCTTAATCAGTAACACTAGGAAGCAGATCGGGGATGCAAAGGCTGGCCGTGCGTCTATCTAGCCCAAGGATAGCCATGCTTCTTGTATGGGTCTGATGTATGGCTACCATTGGAGCCGGTCATTGATATTGTAGTCATTGATGTCAAACGTCGTGCATAGACATATGTCATTTCTTTGGAGCGACACAATGAATTGTCAATACGACGAGGACGGGGAGAAACCTCTAGCCCAACAGAAATACGTGCATATTGCTGACATTTCAAGAATTAAGTGGAAGGCAATGCAATGGAAGAGAAAACACTGTGCGTATGAGAAAACAGAGGCGACTTTATGGGGGTCAAGACGGTTGAGAATTTTGCAGTAATAATGTATTTATCGTTTGAAACCAAATCGAACGAGATCCGATCTTGTGTTGTCTTCATCACCTTTTTCATTGAAATGTTTGGGAATAATGGTAAACGGAACAAGTATCCTCGATGCAAGTGGATCACAACTGCATCGTGAAAAATTGAGCTGTCTCTCAAGGAAGTGCGGCGATAGAACTTCGATGCACACAGCTTTATTCCCTGCAACTGAAACCATCCTTCGGCTTGAAAATCACGGGCCTAGAGCCTGGGTACACGATTGAGGATACGGAAAGAGCATCCTCAATGCCAATGTATCACAATTCCATGGTGAATTGAGCTGTCATTTTAGGAGGTGTGGCGTCAGAGCCTAGAATCTCCGATGCGCATGACCAATCACAGCATTTCCTGACTCACGAATCACGTGCGTGGAGCTTTGGACAATAAGAGTGAGACGAGAGAGCATTCTCGATGCATAATGTTGAAATTGCATTGTACAGGTAGAGAGTGAAGTCAAAATTTCTTCTCCGCAAACACTGCCCGTAACACATCCCAGCCACTCACAGCCCTCCAACTCACCATCGTCGATGAAACGCACACTTTGCATCATTCTCCATCCCCCTTCCCAATCAGAATTCCCAAATCCAGTTTCAGCCGCATGCAGCAGAAAGCTGACTCCGCAATAATGACAACATAGCCTTACCTAATCCCAGAACCCTGACGAAGGGGGCTTTTCGATCGTCGGATGCTGATTCGTTGGTTCTTATCTCTTGGCACGAACTTTGCCGAAAATAGGGTTGAGGCTGAAGATCATGACGGGGGTATGACGAGGGGTCCAGGGACAGATGTGCAACTCGAGCCTGTCACCTTTGTGATCTGCGATGAAAAGAGGCGAAGGGTGTTTTTTTTGTGGGGCATTGCGGTTGGGTGCCTGGCAGGTTTATGGTAGGATTGGGGTTAGGGTGCATATGGGGAATACATACATATTGTAGGTTCTGTGCTGTTCGTGTATTCTTTTCCACAAGCCTCTGAAGAATATATATAAACCTCGAGTATTGTCATCAGCTGCAGCAACGTGCGCTTCACACTCTCCAAGTCCAAATCCTCAATAAACCAATCATCACCCTTCTCAAAGCCATCTCCAAACCACCAAAACCTACCACCACCACAAATCCTTCCTTTTCGACCATCTCACAACCACCTCCTTCGTCACACTACCAAGCCCCCAAAAATCCCAAAATCCAAAATCATAATGTCCTCCCCCATGCCCACCACCTTCGCCAACACCTACGACCTCGATAACCCCCTCGCCGCCATGTCCTCCTACTCCCGCCTCATGCACCAACACACAAAGCGCCAAATGGACATCGCCACCACCGCCGCCGTTAGTCGGAGGTCAGAGGGCGGGAATCAGAGGCAGATGGCAAGTGAGGGGAGTTTGGACAGTGTGGATAGTTTGGAGGAATAATGGGACAGGAGCTGAATGGCTCGTGTGTGTGTGATATATATGAATATTTGGGGGTTGGGACTTGACCATGGTTGGGAGTTTCGGGAGAGATGTATACAGGATAGCTATTTATGGTGTTTGGGGCATAAGGGGAGCAAATAGCTCCTATGGTAGCGTGGTGGGACGAATACATACAACATATACTTACAAGTCCAATACTGCATGCACACTTTGAACTATTATAAACTACTTTCCAGTGCCTCCATTTCGTCCTGCTCTCTAAGCCACGCATCATAGTCAAAACCTAGCTCCTCAACCGTTCGCACCTCATGTCGAGCCTCTCTTTGATCAATGAATGCTTTCTTGATAGCTGGAAATCTCTTCCTGGTCCACGTCTCCCTTTCGGTCCATCGAGGTGGTATCTTGCCCCTCTCAGGCTCATCTCCGGCCTGCTTCGACCATTCGACCAACTCGTTGAGATAATCAAAGTCCTCGGGAAATTTCAGAACGTGAAATGCCTTTCCTGTTCCCTGCTTTGCAATGACGCTTTCTTCCTCCTTGCGCATCTCTTGTATGGACGGAAGTTCCAGCCTATTTGCCCATACGCGAGCGATGACTGCTGCTTGGCCTTCAAATGTTCGAAAAGGGATGATTTTGGATGGAAGGCCAATGAACGCTAGAGTAGAGTCGTACATGTAGAATAAATGTTTGTACAGATGCTGTATCCTCTCCCCCGTATTAATGAGCTTAGGCTCAAGCGAAGAAAGAAATGGCAACGAATAGAAATATCCAGTAGCAAACAAAATGGCATCAATAATTTCTTCGACACGACCGTCCACAAAACGCACAGCTCTCGTGCCTTGATGAGGTGGTAGAAATTCCTCAATCTGAGGAACGTCCTCTTGATAGCTTGCTTCATATGCCAAGGGTGAGCTCGAGCGAATCGAAATGAGTATTGGATGCTTTGCTACGGTGGCAATTTGCGATACTATATCTACGCCTGAAGCTGAGTTGCCAACAACGATTACCTTCTTGTCCGCGTATGAGTCTGGTCTTCGGTAATATTTGGAGTGGCTTATGACGCCAGAATTAGTCTCATTCCACTCTTTGATACCTTTGATATCTGGCAATTCAGGTACTGAATAGTGGCCATTGGCGACTATCACAGCGTCGTAAGCTGCTTCATAGACCTTGTTTAATAGAAGCTCCTTCACTTGAACACGCCACCCCTCTTGACCGTCTAGTGATGTTTTTCGAACATCTAGAACTTGCGTTTCGAAATGGACAAGATGTTTTATATCTTTTGCGTAGGCTTCTAGATACTGCATTACTCGCTCACGGCTTGGAAAGAGCTGGTCGTCCTCAAGAAAAGGAGCGTCCGAGTGCCTCATTAAGACGTGCGGGATATTCGTCTCCAGATTTTCGTACATCGGAGACTCAAAAGTGGCACGTGTCTCGCCATTGGTGTAACCATTTTGCGACCTTGGAGAACTCCAGACTGGCTCCTTTAAAGGTTTTCTCGGATCTCTCTGCGGAACATCGACAGTACCTTGAGGATTATTTGTATAGTTCCAACAGCCTCCAAAGGATGCTTGCTGCTCAAAAACATCTATAGTTTCGAAATAATTTTCGGCAAGGAGATATCTGTGCAATGTTTGAGCGCTTACTCTCGAGACCGTGGAATTTTCTATAAGACCCAGACTTACTTTGCAGCAGCAACGCCTCCAGGACCTGCTCCTACGATAGCAATTCGCTTGTTCTTTGCAGATGGTAGTGAACCCATATTAATTGCTGTTCGATACAGCTAGAGATCGCTTTTTCTTTCCCTTGCGTTACAAGCAATGGTGCTTCTCATCTATGTCGTGATCAATAGTAATTACATCGCATCACCCGAATTTGTATATTGAAATGTACACGAAATCAAGTAGAATGTAGGAAATACCTTGCAGTAGGAACTCAATACAGCGACCAATTATAGAAGAGTCTTGAAGGAACCGCAAGAGGAAAAGTGCTTTATTCACGTCTCGCCCCACCGATCTTGGCATCTGTTTACCTCAACTTCCTGCAACCTCAATCGCCAGAGCTCCCAAACCCTCCATCACTACATTTACTAAGCTTTTCTGGACCGCCGTCAAGCATATGATAGCTTGAGGCAAGATGCCCGCGGAAAGAAGCGATGGCAGCAGCGACCAATATCCCAATCGCTTCCCTCGAGCCAGGAGTCGATGCAGATAGCACCTCCATTACCGGCATAGTCACCTTGATATGGCCCTATGCTTCTTCTTCTCAGACCCTCAGCCTATTACTTGTAGAGCCCGATTTTCGCCTGCGCCGGAATCATGGCCAAGTTCGGGTTTATTTCACTGGGGCGAGCGCAAAGGCACTAGCTAAGGCGCACATTGCGAGTGGTGATCAGGTTCTACTGTACATAAGGGGCGCCAAGTGGACAAAAGATGGGCCAACTACTTCTACGCCAGGTAAGGGGATTGAATGGGAGCTGCGTTATGGCGAGCGCGCAGTTCTACAGATTCAGCGCGAGGGCCAGCAACCGTTGTCACTTGACGTCGACCACCCAGCTCCGTCGCCAGCAGCGCCCACTCAGACGCCTACACCCCGACTTTCGCCGCCATACAATAGCCACATACCGACTACGATACAAAAGCGCCAGCTTGACGCACAGGCTTGGGCTTCGCCAGCGTTCCTCAAGCGTAGCAGCCAACTTGCAGCCTCTGCCTACGATCCATTCGCAGATGACGAATTCCCAGATAACGATCGAAAGAAGCGTACCAAGTTTGGGAGGGGCAGTGATCAATGGCGCTTTACAGACAGGACGCCGAGCCCGGAGAAAGAGCCTGAGATAGATGAGTTCGATAGCACGAGTCCGTCCAAGTTGCCAGCCCAGCATAGGAAAGTTGAGAAGGAGGTCACGTCACCAATGGAGGCAGTCCAAGCCATTGAAGCTGAAGTTGTCAATGGCAGCGGACACGAGGCTGCTCTTACTGCTACCAAGAATGATGATCAAACAGCTAGCTCAGTCCCTCCAAGCCCACTTGGACGAAACGTTGAGAAGACACAGATCGAACCAGGAGTCAGGCAAGCAGCGCAAGGGGTCGATACTCAAGCTACCGATGGTAGCGCATTCGAGGCTACTGTCACTGATACGAAGGATGATGAAAAAGCAGCTGGCTCAATCCCTCCGAGCCCACCCAGACAAAACACTGAGAAGACCCAAATCGAGTCAGGAGTCAAACAAGCAGCGCAAGAATCACCAGCAGTATTTGTGGAATCAATTGTCTCTTCCTCCGCTTCTTCTTCCTCGAGACTTGATGGCCCCGAGTCCGACTCGCAAGATGACGAAAGGTCCCAAAGGGGGCTCAGGGATGGTCTTGCACTCAGTGCCCATACATCTGAGTTTGGAATGGATGGGTCGGTCTTCTCGCGTACGTCACAAGCTAAGGCATCTTCTGAAGAAGAAACTCGCGAACCTGCGTACTTGATGGAAGTGGACAATGCATTTCGTGAACTATCTGAGCGAGATACATCGTCACCTCGAGCCAGTGAGTCCATATTAACGAATGAAGAAGTCGGAGAACAGCAAGCCGTGATTTCAGAATCAGCCAACGGATTTCTGCTTCCTGACGGCGATGACTCACAACCCATTTCCACCCTTTACCAACAGGCCGCCCAACTTCGATCTAGTCCAATGTTTTCGTCTTCCGAGCAGCTCGAAAGCGAACATGTGCCAGAGGTAGAATCGATATCATCAAGGGAGACTTCTGATGAAGAAGAGCAGCAAGTTGAGATAGCCGAAATCCCTCGCATAGAGGATGAGGAACGATCAGTATCACCTGAGGGAGTTGTGGAGCAGAAATCGCCGTCGGACATGGAGACTGATTCCGAAGCGGAGATGTCAGATGAAGAAGAGCCCACAACGCCGGTGCAAATCAAGGAGCAGGAGGAGGACAAGTCAGCTTCTGAAGATAAACCGGTAGTCCAGAGTAGGCAATCGCCACTGAATCAGAACGAAAAGACAATGTATGATATACGCGAACCAGAAACTCGGCACGCGGAGACGATGAAGTCTACCGTTGAGATAATTGATCTTGAGAGCGAGAGCGATGAGGGCAGTGATCAAAAGGACCCCAATCGGCCGCCCCAACCAATAGAGGAGTCTCCTGGATCAAGTCCTAGGATCGAACAGCAGCCAATGGGAACCACTACTCGTATGGAAGAAGATTATATTGATGAAACTTTCATCGATGGGCGTACGAGTCCCAAGTCCCACAAAGAAGAGGCCATTGACGAACAAGTGGGAGAGCTTCCTCAGCTGGGGAAAGATGTCGAGGAAGCTGTCGCAGAGAATACAAGCCTCACACCTCGAGAACGGGAGCCTGGTGCCACAGAGGTGCACGGACAGCAGCTATCGAAAGCAGAGAAGCCACCAGAAGCTACGCCCGTTGAAGTACTACCTTCGACGGTGGCCGAAACCTTTGTAGAGCCATCTTCCAAGAGTCAGCTCATGACGCCAGATGATACACAGCGATCGAGCTTTGTATCTCAGGTGTCATTTACCTCTTTGCAATCCGAACATGACGATAATACTCTGCCAACACCGAAATTGACTCAAGGGAACTCCAATGGTATTGTGCCTCCGGAGTCGCCTATAACACAGCCTTCGCAAGAAATCGAGATGAAGGAGTCTTCACCAGTGCAGGAGGAGACCTTGACCATTCGGAAGACTTTATCAACACCACGAAAGGTGGAGGAAGAGCTCCCAGAACCTGAGAAGAAAGTGCCCACGACGCAACGACCACCTACCTTCATCGAGAAACTAAAAGCAATGCGGAAACTCTCTGCACAGTCTCCACGCCGCGTGAGCGATTCAAGCGCAACTAGCCCTTGGTTCGCCTCAAAAAAACCGAGCCAGGTTGTTCCAGACAGCGAGGCCGAGACCGAAGCAGAGAGCTCGCCTGAGCGCGAGAAGCAATTTGCTAATGAAAAGTCCCTGTCCGTTGTACAAACACCAGAAAAACCAAAGGCACTTGCAACATCCTTCATACGCACCCCGTCTCAGTCCACTCCTCAGAAAGATGCGATTGCTTCCATGCAATCATCCCCTGGCTATCCTTCCCCATCTCAGCCACCACCACCGGGGTTTCGCACTAATATATCCTATTACTTCCCACTGACCACTCTGACCTCTCATTTCGGTACCACGGTAGATGTCCTTTCCATTGTCTTGTCGAGCACGCTGGTTACCCGCGCGACGGCTGGACCGAAAGATTACAACCAGACTATCTATATCACAGACCCAGCCGCGTGGCGTCAAAGCGCCGATACGCCTGTTATCACAGTGCAGATATTCCGGGCGAGAAACAACTGTTTTCCCATTACTGAGAAGGGAGACGCTATCTTACTTCGTGACTTCAAAGTCCAGACGTTTCAGAGGCACGCAATGTTGCTCAGCACACAGTCTAGCGCATGGGCCGTATTCCGCAGAACTTCACCACTGGATATTCAGATACGAGGACCACCTGTCGAGCTGGGGCCCGAGGAGAGAATGTTCGCTCAAGGATTGTGGCGATGGCGGGATAACACGACTCAACTCGAAAAGGACATGCTCGATGAGAAGGTGCCTAAAGGGCCACCAGTGCTACAGAACGGTACAAAGAGCAAAGCCAAAAAGCCTCCCGGAAGGCCCGCAGCAAAGGCGAAAGAAGCAAATAATACTGAAACTACTGAGACAAAGATAAAGCAAGAAGGCATTGAAGGCCTCGGCGTCAATCTACCTGGCTCGCATAATTCACCCGCGAAGACGCGTAAAGCAGCAGCAAGAGAACGCTCAGCAGAAGCAGATTGCATAAAGGAAAGCACAGAGCCACCACAGCGGGTGCTGAGGCCTAGAGGTGCAAGAGGATTGCCGCAGAAGTCAGAGAGTCCCACAAAAGCGATTATGAGGAGGTCTGGTACGGTGTTTACAGGAGGCTTGGGGGAACCCGATGAATGATTGATCAGGAAATGTGAAAGCGTGGGTAGTATTGGCTTGTTTATATAGCTAGAGTAGTGTACGATTCAATTAAGCAATAGGATAGCGTGGGCGCTGGGAGTTTGAGGGGTGGAACCCTGTGTACTGTATAGCCTGGATAGTGCTGTGCTTTACGTTGATCGACTAGTGCTACGCAGGGACCTGTAACTAACCATTAGCATTTATTGTTGAGGGATGTGTTTTGTGCACAACGAGTAGATATGATGGGATCTCAGTCTTTGCCTTTGAACCTCATACCCAACCAGCGCCAAGCTTGAGCAAGAGTGTATACGCGGCTGGGCTTTTCGGACTACCAGAAGCTGTGTTTTTGTCTTCATGTGATGGGAGGACAGTGTGTAGAAGTGGTTTCACTGACCTTTTGACAAGCTTGTTGTATGTGTACAGTGGTAGTCCAGGGGTGGTGGTAGACCTCCTTTGCCACAAAGTATTGAATCAGATTTTGTCATTTGGTAACGGGCCTTTCCACCCTTGTCGAAATTGAGACATCTCAAGGATGTCACCACTAAAAAGTGTACCAAAGATGCACGAGAGAAGGGCAACTGGTTAGCGGTATCAGATCCTTGCCAAGCCTCAACACCAACAACACAACGTAAAAAGATCTCCGAAAACCTTCAGCTCGACTCGCGGGTCGGCCTCTGCTCGTTTCAAGCCAGCAAAAAATCAAACAAGTATTAGAGTGAAATAAGGGCAAAAGAATAAGTAAATAACGGCAAAAGAATAGGTACACGAGTGAAACTCGTGTTCTATTCTTAGGGAATTCGAACCCAGGTCCTGGAATCACAGGCGTGAGGTGTACCAAGGGCGGAACCCCCGATAGAGCTGTTATCTCAAGCCCGGCCATTCATCCAGTACTTGGGGGAAAAGGTCTTAATTAAAATATATTCCAAAAACAATTTGAATGGGCAAAGGAAATCTTTGACATTGCAGAGCTCACTGCTTTCTGCTTATGGCACACAATTGTCAAACCAAGCACTGCATCTTTTTGTTTTTAGGGTGTGCGAACGCAGATACTTGTTATAAGTGATACTTTTCTGAGCATTGGATGATTTCTCTTACTCTAGACAGGATCTGAAAGGATCTTGGCTTGTTCCCCATTGCCTCCCCGGACGCAGCTTGCTACAAAGGGGTTGGCATGAGGAAGCGACGTCGGCTCGCATTTGCACGAGGGATCGCAGGTCTTCGACATTTCTACCTGGTACATGTACATAGCGTATCAAGAGACGCTCAATGTACCATTAGAACCATTATACGATGAGAAGATACGGTACATATGGTGCATATGGTGCATAGACCACCATAGCACCATAGAAAGCTATCTCAGAAGAATGTCCCGACATACAGGTCGTCACCGCATCATGGGTAGCTCGCACAAGGTGGCCCTCGTGATGACGGTTTTAGAAGCGGATTGAGCGTACTCTTGACCTACACATCGGAATCACCAGCCGAGTGAGAGAGATGATCGAGCTGGCGATGATTTGAATTGGTGGTCTTATTGGAGAAAAAAAGAAGGGATGGAAGTCGGAATTTGCTGTTCTTAAGAGAGCACGCTAGAACTAATGCACGCCAAGACCGCGCGGCAGTTGCAAGCGCAGCTGTACCTGGCCGTAAAAAAGTACCTTGCCTTACTTACCTAAGGAAGCAATTCACTTACTGTCATACCAAACACAGTTCACCCCCTTCCCAGAGTCGAGACACAATTTTTACTGCCCTATACCCTGTTTTATAGTGTCTAAAATACCTCCAACGTACCAAATTACTGTCTGAATTTAGGAAAGCAGATTACGACCCTAGGTCTCTTTGAGCTCACAATCAGCAAAAGTACCATATGCGGTGTATTTGGTGTCGAAATTTTCTACTAATTTGCTTTCTGAACATCTGTATTCCTCATGGATAACCTTTGGCAACGCCGGTCAAAGTAAGCAAATGATGAATAACGTTCTTTCCAAGGCACTGATCAAAATGTCCAACAGCTCGAGCAAAACCACCATCTCCACAGCAGATCCAAAGGAAAAGAGCAAGGATAATACCAAGTCAGAAAACTCTCGACCGTATCAGCCTGCAAAGCGCTTTGGCGGGGAGGGATCCTTTAGCAGCAAATCCAATCCATTCAATGGAATCGCCCCTTTGGCTACCACAAGTGTCGCATCCCCCACTTCCGGCGCTTCTTCTGCTTTTAGTCTTGGCTCAGGGGCCTTCGCCTCCTTCGGATCCTCAGCCAAGACGCCCAGGACACCCGGCACTTCGCTCGACTTCAGCAATGGCACACCTAATGCGACAAGCGAAAAGCGAGAAAAGGACAGTGCGAAGGAGAATGGGGGAGCAGATCTGAAGCCGAAGATTTCTTCGGCGTCTTTGACCAGTAAACCATCAATAACATCTTCAGACCATCCTCTCAAGTCCACCTGGATTGTTTGGTACCGGCCGCCAACGTCAAAATACTCGGACTACGAGAAGTCCACAATACCCCTCGCACATTTTGCTACAGTGGAAGCCTTCTGGACCGTATATAGTCATCTGAAGCGACCCTCAGCTTTACCCTCAGTATCGGACTACCACATCTTCAAGAAAGGTATCAGGCCAGTGTGGGAGGATGAGGAGAACAAGAGAGGAGGCAAATGGATCATAAGACTAAAGAAAGGGGTAGCGGACAGATACTGGGAAGACCTACTCTTTGCGATCGTTGGTGATCAATTCGCCGAAGCCGGTGAAGAGGTGTGCGGAGCTGTCTTGAGTATCAGGAGTGGCGAGGATGTCCTAAGTGTCTGGACGAGGATCGATGGTGGGCGCAATATCAAGATTCGGTACGTCATTACAATGCTTTCGTGTTCAGTTGAATGATCCCTGACCAAACAATTCAAGTGAGACTATCAAACGCCTCCTCGCGTTCCCTGCAGATACCAACATTGTCTGGAAGAGCCATGACGATAGTATTGCTCAACGTTCAGCCATTGACCAAGCTCGTCATGAGAAGGGAGGAGGTAATGGGTCTCATCATACGCAAAGCAAGCGACGGGAGACTATTAATGAGGATTCCGCTCCAGAAAAGGCCAGACCTGGTGCAGCATGACCCTGACCACAACGCTTTTTGTACGACTATTCACGAGTGAAGTGGATTGCATTAGTGGTTTTAGCGAGGCCTCTATCTGCTGCATTTTGGGCGACTGTCCATGCGTCTGGACATGGTTTTATGTACATTACGACAATTCTGTTTGGATAAGATGTAGGAATGCCCTTCATACTCACCCCAATACTTAAACAATACAAGTCCTTCCCTTAGAGATGCTTACCGGAGAGCGATATTAGCCAAGCGGTAATAATCCAATTTAGGAGAAGGTCCCGGTCACCCTGCAGAGATATGTCATTTTTAGTCACTTTTTATGCTTGGCAGTCTGGGTCTCTAAAGCCTTTATGTGTGAAGTAGCAGATACTTCATTTCTCTGCTTCCTCTACGATCATTAACTTCTCTTTTGGAATTCCTCCTCCTTACCTAAGTTCATCTCTATCATTGCTACATGCCTGCAACTTACTCCTGAACTTGTCGCACAACCTTTCGCCTTATGGTTGCATGCTGAGCTGTTTTTTGCAAGTCTTCTTCTCTCGAAAAGTTTTCTTGCCAAATCATAACATGCCCAGAAACCTTTGTAAATGAACCCATCAGAACAAGCGAGTGGCGGACAGCCGTCTCGCACACACTCGAGTCCAGTAGCGGTCTGGACAGACAACACAGTTGTACATCGTGGTAAATTGGCTGCTCTGGCACTCTACCATACGCTTCCCTCAATACGAAAATCACCGAATGGACGGAATTCGTGGGCGACTGATGGTGATGCAACGTCACAAGAAGTGAGTTCTTCAATTCTCGAGCAGCTAGTGCTAGGCCTGCAGCTGGACTGCGGAATTAACCCCGCAAAAAGAAGCGCTCCCGCCGCTAACAATAGTCAATATCAGGTCTTTGTTCCTCCAATTGCTCCAGATCGATTAGGCTCACCTGTAACGTTTACACAAAGGCCCCCCAAACCTCGTCCAAATGCTCCCAAACGAGCTGCCCGGTCACTCCTGCCAGAGCTGTATCGAATGCCATCCTTACAGACAGCTTCCAGATCGAATTTCTCGACTCCCGCCATCTCTACTACTGCTGAAGAGGCCCGACTTTTGGGAAGATATGGGTACATAATCCCAAAAATGTTACTATGGATGTCTTGAACCGCTAATAAAAGGTCTAGACGTCACGACGCGGACGCGGTGCCCATTCATCATCCAATGACACGGGGTTCTCTGAAGGTACGCCAATCGTTGTGTTGAACACATGTGACGTGGAAGTCTGACAGAGTCCAGCTTGATAATTTTGGAGGCCCCAGGCCACAGAACAACCTCAATCGGCAGATCCACCAAACAGGCCCACGATCCAATCAAACAATTACGACCAAGCCGAGAGGTGGGATCCAAAATCAGTTGCAAATAGAAACTAGGCGTGGCGGGAACGTGGGAGCAATGCCACACGCGACTGCGCTAGAAGACAATTTTACGGTTCCTGCAGCTAAAAGGCGGAAGATAGATCACTTTTCCAGTTCTCCAATTTCAGGTGTCTCATCTGACGAGATACTTGATCGAATCGGGTCGCAAGGCGTTTCCTGGGGTTCTAGTCAGCTCCCAAGTCGAACTGCTTCTGTGCACAGCCAAGAGACTGGGATCCAGATTAAGAGGACTAGCTCGTCAACTGGATCTCTGACCGAGCACAGAAGCGTGGAGCAAATGATGAACAGTGATTCTGTGGCTAAGAAAAAGGCACGTCGGGCCAAGAATCAAAGCCAGCACTATGGCCATGATCTTCTGTTGACTTCCCCAAGGCCCTCTACAGCATCACAGCCAATAGACATTTCCGGCGAAGATGACGAGGACATCAAGGACCTCGAGCAAAATCTAACCCTCCCAAAACTCCCGTATCAAGGCACAGCCAGACTACATCCTTCTAAGAGAGAAATTGCGAATTCGTCTAGGTCCATCAAATCGTCAGAGGGTCGGAAGAAGTCACCTTTCTTTGCCGATAACGCTGCAGTAGTATCCACCTCGAACGGTGCTCGAAACAGAGACAATTTCAGACGGAAGCTTTCGGAACAAATCGAGGATCAATCAGAAAGTCTCTCGTCGAGATTCGTAACGGATACTGGCAAACGCCGAGGCTCAGGGTTCCACCTGAGCTCCGACCGGGACGAGCTTGATCAGACTGGGAATACAGTTCGACCTCCCACAGATCTTAGAGCGTCATCTCCCACAAAGCAGTCACGTCGGAATAGCCCTGTAAAAGATCTCATTTCGAGGCGAGGCACTGCATCAGATACCGAGGAGCAAGACGGCATGGAGCGCAGCACCGTTAAACACAGTACTTGGCTCCCAAAGCCTAAAGCTGCCAGTGATGCGCGAACTCTCAAAGGCCGGTCCGAAAAGTTAGAAGCAGATGCGCCTGTGGGTTTTGAGCTGGCTGCTATCAGCGTTGATGGGGTGATTCTACAAGGAAACGGTCTGGGTTTTGTGTCTGATGCTACAACCAAGGCCTATCGTGTCCAGAAATACGGCAAATACTCCAGAACAAAGACCAGTAGCCTGAGCATTATCCCGGAAAAGCTTCAGAGGATTGATTGGGGAACTTCTGGTGGCAAGGTCCGATTCACATCCTCCAGGAGTGGGACCGACGATAATGTTCTGGATCTTCACTTTCGCAAAGAGAAGGATACTAATACTCTCGTTGTTCTACTGTCGCCCAATTGTAGGACAGTATCTCATGATAGGTATGCTTGTAACCCATGCAAGAAGATTCGACGCTAAGTACGCTGCTGACAATTTCACTCAGCGATCATATGGATAAAGTCTTCAAGACACGTCGAGCAGAGATCCAGAAGCAGTCTCCGAATGACGGTAGCAAAGTTGTACTTCAGGAGGTGCAAATGTCCGCCATCAAGCAAACAATTCCAGAAATGGAGAACCCCAAGACCCAGCGGAAGTCAGGTGGCTTAGTTGATAAGTTAGTCGCTCGAGCTACCCAAGACAATGACACGACAACTTCAGCACGCAATGAGATATCAAGCCCGACTACCGACCCGGAAACAATGAAACCTCGTGGACTGATCAAGCCACCAGAACATAACAATCATTTACGGCGGTCCTCCAGGACATCTAGCTTAGTCAATAAGATTTGCGCAGATCCTTTCGACGATTACCCAGATGTACTAGGTGGGTATCATGACGACTTGCATGACGATGTCCCTTTGCACGAGAGGTTCTCCAGAGTACATGGCCTGGGCAATACATGGAGCAAACCACTTACCTACCCGAAACAGGGCAAGAAGAAGACGACAGTCGAGTTTTCCGACCTCGAACGCTTGGACGAAGGTGAATTTCTCAATGACAACCTCATCAGCTTTTATCTACGATATCTTGAGCAAACATTTGAGGAACAGAGACCTGATCTTGCTAAAAGTGTATACTTCTTCAATACCTACTTTTATACTACCCTGACAAATGCACACAAACCTAGAAAAAGCTTCAACTACGAGGGTGTACAGAAGTGGACAAGGGCTGTGGACATATTCACATATGACTACATCATCGTGCCTATCTGCGAAAACACTCATTGGTACTTGGCGATTATTTGCAATCTTCCTCACCTCGATCGTATCGCAATGCCTGAAGAAGGCTCTAGCTCTCAGACAGAGACGGGTTCTTTCAAAGCGATTGAAGACCAGAACGAATTTGATGCGCCTCTTTCTAGTCCTGTCGATGAACATGTTCAGAGAGACACTACCCCTACAAGAAGGTACGAAAAGGAGCCAGATGAGAGAGAAGCAAGGGACTCCTTTGCGGAGATGAGCTTAAATCACGAGATCATCAAGCCTGCAAAGAAATCTGCAAATGTCGGGCCAAGTATGGCTGCGGAGACAACATATGCGCATGTTGATGACAAGGAAATGCTTGACGCACAACTTGAAGCTACAATGCCAGAATTCACGGTCGAAATGGCTTTCGATGGTCCTGCAGCAGAGTCAGCTAAGCAGCAGGTCGCAAACATGGAAGACCCCATTGAGGATCCCGATCAAATAGCCAAGACCAACGCAAAGACGAAAAAACAGAAACGAAAGTCAATGCCACCCCCAGTCACTAAGCTCGATCCTTCCAAACCGGCTATAATCACATTCGACTCGCTCGGTCAGACTCGCTCGACTACGTTGAGAACCCTAAAGCAATATCTCGTTGAGGAAGCCAGGACTAAGCGAGGCGGTATGGAAATCGATACCACGCAGATCAAAGGGGTCAATGCCAAGGTACCTCAGCAAGAAAATTTCTCTGACTGTGGACTCTTTCTTCTAGGTTATGTATCTCAGTTCCTTGAGGAGGATCCTAAGGATTTCATAACAAAGATCATTGGTAGGGAATATACTGCAAGAAAAGACTGGTCAAAACTCGATCCCAGTACAATGCGGGCAGCCATCCGGGACCAAGTGCAAGAGCTCTACAAGGCACAGAAGGATGAGGAGAGGCAGAGTGCGATCAAATCTGGCAAGTACAAAGGGAATCAAAAGGTTCAATCAAGTCCTACCCCAGTCGATCGGGTCAAAGCGGTGATCCAGGATGATCAACACAGGGAGGAAACCACCGAGAGAACCGAGAAGGGTGAGCACAAGTGGACTGACAAGACCACATCACAGCTTGCACCGGATCTTTCAAGCCCGCGAGAAGACATCATGGAAAGCTTGATGTCGCAACTCACCCGGGCAGCTACCGATTTCGGCGAGGGCGCCAAGGAGGTCTCTCTAGCAAATACAACAGATGATAAGCAAGCCGAAGATCTCCATCCTGACACGGCACGCAAGCTCCAAGAGGCAGGGTCTGCGTCGGCAGTCGACCGCCAGCGTGGAGCCAGCACAGCAACACAGCGCCAGTCGCTTGCAGAGCTGCCCTGGACTAAATCAGATGAGCCTTCCGTAATCGAGATCGAGAGCCAGAGCCAGAGCCAGAGCCAGAATCAACAGGACATCTCAGCACCCCGTTCAAACAACCCCACTCAGCTTTCACCCCGAAAACGTGAGGCTTCCGAACTACCCTCGGAAGTGCCCGACTCCCAACCATCAGAGCCTGCGAAGTCGTTTCCGCAGGTTCTTGTTCCAGCACCATCTCCGAAGAGAAAGACCCCTGACGCACGAAGCGATCGCGCTACACGAAGGAAGACTTTTTTGACAGGACTGAAGTCCGCTGGAGCGGAGGTTATTGATATTGATGACTAATGGAATTTCTTACTTTGAAAAGCATGACTAGATTTAGTGGACATTATGATATTGTTCAAGAGGCTGAGATTCTCAGCAGGAGATTTGCATGAGAGCGTGGCTTTTTTCATATTTGCAGCATTAGCACGAGGTAGCTAGGCAAGAGATAGATGTGGACGGCATTAGGATTGCTCTAATCAAAGAAATTCATGATGTGAATTGCAGTCTTTGTAGAGCTGGCATTCGTGCCACTGTTGCACACCAGTAGCCTTGATCTTGAAGACGCTCCGCCTGTAGCAACGTATGTCGTGATGACTGGCCTACTAGAGCCAGCATGCACGATGGAATATTCTCCCAGAAGCAAGTCTGAGCTCATGTTCGCCATTCTCTTTGCTCTTCAACCTACCATTTCTATAGATTAAAAGGATTTCAGCCTCCGTATCTACAATGCTATCTTACACCTAGCCCTAAGAAGTCCCTACCACCAAACCCCATCAAAACTCAATCCTCCACCC
>JASZXT010000155.1:0-46700 GCA_035521555.1 Lecanoromycetidae sp. Uapishka_2
CCACCGCAGCGCTAATGACGAGTCCATAGCGAGTTATATCTCTATAGTCAACGCGGACCGGTTTATCTTCTATGGATATGTAGGATCACTTACCTCATATTTTACTACCGGTAATTGGTTCACACGAACCTGAAGCTCCGATGTCGTAAAGGGTTCCGGGGTCCCGCCAAAATATCTTTGCTGTCCATCTTAGACCTGAACTTGATAAGTCAACACGAGGAGCACCGATCAATAGCCCATTTTCGGGCAAGGCCTTTGATCCCGGTTGCTCGGAAGAAGCAGTACGAGCAGACCACTCACTGGGCTCCCACTCGAACATGATTTATGTCAACCCCCGCCCTCAAAAGAATCTGCACGCCAATTAGAATATAAATCACTACTCCATTTTTTATCTACTCCAAGTTTCTTCGCCTATCTCATAGCTCTGATACCCTTTAATTACGACATTCACATTCCTGATTAAGTACCTATGCACACTCAAACGTCTAACTCAGGCTGGAATGCTTAGTTGGCGTTTATCCCCGTTTGGTCCTAGCGAGCTACCTCGTAGGATAGCGAGTTCTGAATAGTTGCATATCCAGGTTTCCACGGCCTAAGCCTTACTTTACGGCGCGTATCATACCTGTGGAAGCCCATACAGTAGCTCTCGATTGCTCGAAGTAAATGTTGCTGTCTGTGTTTTTACATTGAATGCAGAACAGACTCTAGGATGCCCGGATACATTTTCCACTTCCACTACTACGCTCTATAGCCTTGCAGTATCTCGTCCTTGGTCTCTTTTTTTCTCTATCAGTATTTTTCAGCAATCATTATCGTATCATAGGCTATGGAAGCCATCCCGCCTTAAAGCAACCACGGATTTCGAGCCTATGGAGGACATCCGATATCACAACTTTCTCATTCAAACCTATAAAAGGATTATGCGGCCGCGTCGAGTCCTATACTTCAAGCAAGACAGTCAGTGACAAAAGCCAACTCGAGTTTTCCTATCGGCTTTAGCACATGGGGTGAAGGAATTATGCTGGTGTCATGTTGAATTTTCTGTAATGTTTTACTCATCAATTGCTATACACAAGGCTAGTTGAGATTCGTGGTATTCATAGAAGAAACATCACCGCCCTTCCACAAGTCCCAATTGAGATCTGTTGTCAACTTTTCTACGTAAATACTATAGGAGACCAGCACATTGCTGGGATCCTTCTTTGTCAATGGTAAGGTAATCTGTCGGAACAGGAAGTCTGAAGAGGCACTGTGGAGACTGTGGCAAACTAGAGTCAATGACTTTAGTGCTCTGAAGTCAGATGATTTCCGTTGGCAAGCTGAGATGATAACGGTGAGTACTTGAGATGTGGTAGTGAGTACCTTCGCTCACCTTTTCATGACCGAGTCCGTGAGCTCAGGGCTTAGATCCAACAAAGAACGCATACTTCACTTTATAGCCTGTAAAGGTATACATCTCATCAGAATGTGTTGAATGGAAGGATCGCGGAGAATAAGGAGACAGAGTACGTTCATGTAGGGATCATCTATCCATGAAATCATCGCAAATGCAAGGTTCACTCGTTTACACTGGTTTACATTCTGATTACTGCTCTTATTTTATGGCTCAGTCCACCTTATTTCAAGATACCCTTCCTTGGGCGTCTACGAAACCCGAGGGTGATACTGACATACCGAGTACCGGATATCAATGCTCAAGGTAAGAAAGGGGAAAAAGGCTACTTGCACTATTCATCCCAGTGCCCTATCCCTGGCATTGACCATAAACGCGACGCTAGTATTGGCGGTTGGACCACTCACCGCAATCAAGTCGTTCGCGCCAATCTAGAGATAGATTAGGTTGACTATGAGGTGGCAGGATACTGACACAGAACCAGTCAACAGCCAGCCAGGCGTCAAGGCATTGATCACAGACAACTAATACCCCATTGCGCAATGCACACAGAGTAGTCCCCCTCTCGGCACTTGGCGCTGAACTCAAAGAGACGTAACAAATTCTGAACATTGGCCTTGAAAATCAATGTTGGGGTTTTATGGACAAAAGATCAACTTCCGTAGGCCTTCATAGCGACAACATAGAGGTACAAAGCACATAGTCCCGATCCAAATGCTGTTATAATGCTGATTGAGATAGCGAAAAGGCAGACATGGCCTCTCCGAGCAGTACAAGACGCCGTTTGAACATGAACCTTGCTTCCGCAACTATCTGCAACTACTCTTGTCTGCCCTCCAACACTACCTCAGGTTGCAGAGCGTCACCGTGGTTACTCAAGCTGCAGCCTTAACATAGTCCAATGACTCCGACATCGCTGACATGTGCTCTGGCTCAGGCTCCGGCTCCGGGTTGGCCTCGCGAGGCTTCACATAGTCCAGCGACTCGGACATGGCTGACATGTGCTCGGGCTCGGGCTCCGGCTCCGGCTCCGCTTCACGAGGCTTCACATAGTCCAAAGACTCGGACATGGCTGACATATGGTCTGCGTCGCGACTGACGACATCACGCGGCTGAAGAGTTCATTAGCACAGTATGGAAGGGACGTTCATCATCGTTATTTACCTTGATATTAGTTGGCAGCGCAACCGTGATGGCCGAGAGGAGAATGGCAGCAATTGCGAGACGGGAAAGCATTGTGACAGAGGTGATAATGGTGACTTTGAGACACGAAGAAATGCTTCGACGGTAGATGGAAAGTTGTCGAGTCGGACCCTCTCAAATTCGGGGTATGTGTGCCATATATGCAACTTTGCCGATTCGTTCTTGATTGCGCTGCAGCAGGTCAATCCAACTCCGCTCGTAGCGTCCAACGAGTCCCATGATTATATTTGCACGACCAAAGAGCGGCAAGCAGAAGTCTTCGCTTATGATCAGATCTCATTGGACTTGTTTGTTCCCACTGATGGTAGTGCTTGAGATACTCTATCAGGTATGGGCCTAGTGAAGCATAAAGAAGGCCTTCATCTCTGGCGTACCTGAGTGCATCACAGATAAGCAACGGACACGGGACGTATTTAGCAAGCTTCGGCGGGTTTCCCCATTCCACCAGTTCCAATAGTTCTACGGATAGGACGCCGGGTAGCCAAATATGAGCCGACAGCACCGTACTAGATATCATGGTCTCGCAGTCGCAAAGTTAAGGAGGAAAGCCAGAGTCAACATTGTCCTGCAAAGCTCTCAAAAATCAAGCCATATTGGGAAGGAGGGAAGGTTGCGGAAAAGAGGCCGAGATAGTAAATAATTCAAGCAGGACTCGAGCGGGGTTGATCCCATTGGAATAGATGTGCAAATTGTGCAAATTGTGCAGATGAAAGCTGAGTACTGTGGGGGGCCCCAGCTCCAATCCCGCATCGGTGACAACGTGAGAGTTCATGTTATGGCAATGGGCAAGAGGGACATGAAAGCTTAATGGATTCCGGCAAGCTCTTGTGGGGGGCTAGAATCTTCACCAGATGCCTTGCATAAAGCTCTTATCAGAGCACTAAGGCAACTTCGTCTATTAGACCTGAGAAGAGTAAGTGTACAGGAACTCAATCACGCTGCCATGTCGGCTCGTAGGTCTGCTAAGATAGCATAAAAATTAATGGGCTCTATGTACGTTATACATTCGCATCATCAATCGTTACTCTTCGCAGATATTTTATGATTCTCGCGCTTGAACTCTATATGATTCTGCACTCTGACTAAGCCGACTCACCATTTGCTTATCCACCTGTATCAGGACTTGAAAGTGACCAAAACGGGCTTCTACTTCACCTTGGAAAGTACGGGTTGCTTGCTGAAATCTCATATGTCAAGACCTTGCACAAAAGGCGATCATGGAGAAATACTCTCCTTTAATCAATGAAGATGAAGATAGCCATGAAACATACATTTTAAGACGGCATCGAGGAGCTCAGTCATGCTGGCATAGCCGGATCTCGACATTCATCTTCAGTTGCATTCTGATCACTTCTCTGTTGTGCAATATGGCCGCCCTAATCCGACACTCCGGGCCCAAAGTTATCCCACTGCAAGGTACTCGCTGGGGTAAGACTGAAACTTATTGTCAGACGTGCCCCATTTTCTAACCTGAATCAATAGCTGGACTAGTCCGCAATGTATCCGTTCCTATTTACTCCAGCACGGAGTATGGTCCAGCTGTTGGCACCCAAGAGGAACGAGACGCGTTATGGGGAGCACTGGATATTAGCCCGGGAACTATCGCCCTATCAGACAGCTTTGCTGAGCAGAATGGGTTGCCTCGGTCACAGAGGTTCCCTTGGGATAAATCCAAAGGAACTTACATTATCGGTGCTTTCCACCAGATGCACTGCCTTGTTAGTCTATTACACCTCAATGACTCCATAGGCTCGAAGTTTAATGTCCTTAAATAGATCAAAATCCAAAGGTTCACATCGGCTGCACATCGGGGCAAAATTGACAAAGAGGACGATCACCTCTATTATCACGTAGAGCACTGTCTTGACAGCCTCTTGCAAGATGTTTACTGCCACGCAGATGATACGCCATGGTATGAGCTGCCACCGAAGCCATATCGTAATGAATACGACCAATTTCAGACCAGGCAGTGTAAGAACTGGGACCAGCTGTTAAACTGGGCTGCAGGCTATCATTCTTGCTACAAGGACGAGAACGTGACGGATGCGAATGGCATAGAGGTTAAAAGCGAGTATGAGCACTATACGTTTTGTCCTGAGGACTCGGAGTACATGCCAGAGATTCAGAGGTATTATGCTGAGCATGAGATGCACAGGACCGGGTTCGGCGCAGAGTAAGCCTCGCACTGATATCTGGCATTGAAATGCATAATGAAATTTCTGGGGCTGCTCCAAAGCGAATCGTTTGCATCGATTACCGATCGAGTTGGCCAATTTCGCTCGAGCTCCGCTGTATATCCTCATAATGGTCGATCATCTATGCTCAATTGTCATCAACATATTGCAGGATGGGAATATGTGTCGTGAACGCCCGCTGTCGAACATTGCGAGATTGCGGATATGCAACTCAGTAATGCCACACTGAAGTCAATTCAGTATTGATAAATCGACACCAACGCATTAATTTCCCGTGTTATCGCTCTCCCCTCGGCCAGCATCATCATTCTCCGAGCCTTTGTTGATTATGTGTCGACAACTCTGTTAGTACACACCTCGACGTGTAGACAATTAGGCACTCGTCCGATTTCGCGTTGTCTTGCCAACAGCAACTGATCGACCAAGTCACGACGCTCCAGCAGCGATGCTCGGAGAGATGAAGCTGCTAATGGCTCCTTGAACCAAGGCTCGTGTGGCGTGTTACTGTCTGACAAATAAACAGCAGAACCAAGTACGTCCCAAATGATCATGCGCTACGCAATCCATGGTACGAGATCACAGCCATCATACGCTGCCGACATCCTCCAATATCCAACGCCAGCCGGATCCTGAGCCTCTCCGCGAAATTCCCTCTCCCTCAGCCGCACCAAGAAACCGCTCGAAAGGACTCCACCAATTCACAGAACCAAGAAGCTGGATAGAAAGCGGACCCACATGTCTCTAAGCAGATCCGCAATTCGCGTCTCTAGATGGAAGGTTGCCGTTATTACCAGCCGCAAGCCTACAACACTACTGGGAGGCACCCTCGAAACTTGCATCTCTTACCGCCTGCAAGCTTGGTACGGTGAAGAGTGATCCAAATGGCACTATGGGCAAATTTTGGAGTTTTTGAAGGGGTGGGTTGAAAATATAAAGCGTGTGAAGAGTCGAATCACAGGAAGATGCTCAAAGAGCCATATTACGTCTTTGATCAATACTGTTTGAGTGTTATGACTGTTTGGGAGGCCGAGCGTCGTGCTCTGAAGGCTACACCTCGGGATAGGTCCTCGTCAACACTATTGTTGCATGAGAGCAAATGAAGATCATTTTTGCATAGAATGGTTTCACGGACAGGAACAGATACATGTAGCCCGGCACTATCGACTCATACCGCTAATCCTTTGTTTCTGAGTAGAAGCACCAGTCCAGTACCTTCTAAGCATTATTGGAGATCAGGAGCACATCAGAAGAGATAGAGGTCCCAATACAACATACTGGCACGGTCGTGTAAGGCATACCACGCAGTAATCTCCTTGACTCCCTCGAAACCCATTGGTCGGCTTTGTCGATGCATGGGATCTACATGCAGGTATTCACATTGACTGCGGAGGGTGGCATGGAACAAGATCGTCTGCTATAATGTTCTATTATCCTTTGACAATCGATCGCGAAGAGAAGAAACATGGATAAGTGCAGTACCTTCTTCACAAAAGCTTAGGGGGGTATCCCATGAGATATCCCATACCTTTCCGGGCCGCATTTCCGCATGGGCGGGGGATCAATGATACAACAATCTACTGTACTTACTGTAAAGACGAGAGGATGAAAAGTCACTAAAAATGAAGTCACAGTGAGCAAAGTCTGTGATAGTAGTATGAATGTTGAATTCATCTATAAGGTGAGCAGTGTTGAAAACCTTGGCACATACAAGAAATATTGCAAACACAGATTTTCTGCAAGCAGCCCCCATGTCGCTTTTGCTCAGATTTTGAACTCACTTGCTTGTAAGAAGAAAAGACTAAACGATCGCTGGACGAAACTATGATACCCTAGGGTATAGCTCATTCCTCCCTCTTGATCCTCAGCCTAATCCAAGGCTGAGGAACTGGAACCCTTGAAAGCCACGGCACCAGCAGTCCAAACCGTATCAATCGTGCGAGAGTTATTGATATTTTCGAGAGGATTTTCCTTTAGTAGCAAAAGATCGGCCCTCATACCTGTAGCAATTTTACCGCGGTCCGAGAGACCAAAATAATACGCTGGAAGTGAGGTAGCTCCGCGCAGAATATCTTCGTTGGTCAATCCAGCATCGTAAAGGAGGCTCATTTCCGTGTGCATGGTATCACCGTACCCAACAAACCCGATTGGCTTACTAGCGTCAGTCCCAACCAAGATTGGAACACTCTTATTGTACATCAGGGTGACGCTGTCCTTGGAGGATTTGTAATCCCAGTCTTTGTGAAAGAAATGACGACCAATATTGATGAGATTTTGCGACATGATCAATGTAGGGATAGCAACTTGATTGTTGGTCTTCATCTCCATAACCCCGGTTTCGTTGAGTGCCCTGTCCTTGGGTACATGGGTGATGAACTTTCCGCCGACCGAACGGGCGATATCGTGGGCCTGGAAGTCCGGGGCATGAGTGACTATGAATTTGTCATTTTGGTCACCAATGTCCTTGATAATTTTCTGGAATTTGGGGTCCGGTAAACCATCGCCGTTGATGAATATCTTGAGGTAGTCTGCACCCTCGGAAATCCGAGTGTTCGCAAAATTCGTTGCGTTTTCCTCGGAGGTCACTATGGCATCGTCGGGAAAGCCTTTGAGCATGGCAGGGAAACCTCCCTTGACGCAGGCCGCTGCACCAGAGAACAAAACCGATGGGAGACCTTTTTCGGGTTTCTTATGGAAGCGCTGCATATTGGAGGAAGGAAATGTTCCCATGTCAAAGGCTGTAGTTACACCAGCATCAACTAGTGATTTCAAATTTACATGGCTGTTATGCTGGAAGAGTATCGGTATAATGCCAGTAGCAACGTGGATGTGGGCATCTATCAGGCCAGGCATCAAGAAACCGCCGTTTCCGTCGACTACCGTGGCCCTTCCAGGGATATTTGATGGTTTAATGGTATTGAGGGCTTGGACGGTCTCGTCTTGGATGGTGACGCTTGTGTAGTCGGTTAATTGTTCACCATCCCATACCTTTCACATTGTCAATGACAGTCCAGTTTTGGGGAAGACTTTGCCATCCCATACCTTTACATTGTTAATGACAGTCTTTTTCGAAGGAAAATTGTTGCTGTGAAAGAAGTTCGTTGCCGCACCGCACATGCCCGACGCCCAGTTCATGGAATACTGAGCGAGCGCCATGGTGGGGGTTTGATACTGTTAAAGGGTGGCAGTATGATATTTCTAATGCGCTGCGGTCTTGTGTGGTAAATTTTGAAGAAATGGCTTGAGACGGCTCAACGCTTATAATATTACATTCACTTCACTTCCCCGCAATGGGCTGCGGTCCGTCGACCTGCGATGATCTCATCACCAAGCAGGTTTTCTGCAATGAACTTAGGCAGGACGATGAGTAGTTGCATAACGAGACGCATTGCAGCATTGAGATACGCACGAATGATCGTTGAACATTGGCTTTGAACCAGACGCAGAGAAAGAGGGGAAGATAATTCTGTATTTTAATTAGCACACGCACTTAGCGAATGACCCAGATGAGGTTGAAGTTACATGCGCAAAGGGTGACGTTGGGGCGAAGTCAACCACTCACTTTCAGCGATACATTGCATCAATGCATTGTGATCGTCGGAAACCCCATTTTCCTACTTTACAATCATCTCAAACTCCGATCCCTCACTTCGACTAAGGTGCTGTAGCTTTCCCATTGCCGCCGGCAACGGAATATTTTTCCGGTCGCTAAGACCAAAGTAGAATATAGGTACATGTAGGTAAGTGCTTCTTCATTATTTTTGGCGCCGTGAACAGAATCTCAACTTCCTCTATCATTCATTACGCAAAACTCATTTCACATCCAGCGCTGGGTACTATGACTATGATGGAACTCGTGCCGCAAATGTCTCTCAACTTAGCAGCCAGCTTTTCTGTAATGCTATCAGGATGAATGGCTATCCTCGCTATGTATCGTCTTTACCTAAGTCCCTTAGCAGCGATGCTCGGTATCAAGCTTGCTGCCGTGACTGGATGATACTAATCCTACTATGATTGTATTAAACCCGGGAAGTACTTTCTCAAGATCAAGCGGATGCATGAGCTTTATGGTAAGTCTATCAACAAAATGTTCCCAGATTGACTGCGCAAACTTATCATCCATTTAAGGGGCCAATCGTCTGGATTTCTCCACACGAGGTGCATATCAAAGATTCCGAGTACTACGGCGAATTGTATTTAAACTCCTCGAAGCTAGACAGATACTCGTGGTTCTACAACTTTATAGCGTGCCCAGGGGCTACTGCTGCGACTGCGTCATTTGAACATCACCGAGCTCGCCGAGGAGTGCTAGCGAGATATTTCTCGACCAGTAACGTTGTTCGCCTAGAGCCTTTGCTCAACAAGTGTCTTTCAGAGCTACTCAAAGTTTGTGAGGAGGAACGTAAACTGTCGAAAATCGTAGATCTCTCCAATACGTACTGATGACTTGCCAAAGACTTCACTGGCGAATATGCGCTACCGCGCTCAGAAATGCCACTGGATTCTTCAGATTTCGCTGCTGACGAGATCCGAGTGTTGAGGGGTTTTGCGCTCATCGCGGTTTGGATTGTACCTACTCCAGCTATTCTACCACTTTTCAATTCACTTCTGAGATGGGTAGTTGCAGCGCTAGGTTCCCAGCCTTCTCTAGCTGTGTTTGACAACCAAATGATAAGTATGCTTGTACCATTCCAAGCTGTGTCGTAAGCTGATCTGTGCCACGATCACAAAGTTCTTGACCGAATCAGCCGAGATGATTGTTTCTGCAAAGGACCAGGACGCAGGGAAGACCAAGTCTTCGGTCCTGAATCAAATCTACGATGTTGATTTACCCGTATTGGAGAAGACTACACTTCGATTCACACAACAAGCTCTGACCATACTAGGTGCTGGCGCAGAAACTACTAGCAACACCCTTTCGTTGACGACCTTCTACATTTTATCCAATTACTCCGTGTTGAAGCGCCTGAAAGACGAGTCGGATCAAGCTCACGGTGTAAGCGGACAGGGCCATCGGCATCTACGATATCAGGAGTTTCAAAAGCTTCCATATCTCACAGCTGTGATCACCATCAATTTTAGCGTTCCTGGTCGACTGCCCAGAGTCAGATCTAAAGCATCCACATCGTGCAATTCTTGAAACATCCCTGCAGGCATCGCCATGAGTATCTCGGCCCTTGACGTCCATTTTGGCATTTCTACCTTTGAACACGCCCAAGAGTTCAAGCCGGCGCGCGTTGGCTGGGAGATCCTGAGTCTAGAAGGGCATTAAAGAAATAATTGAACCCATTCAGTAAGGGCCCAGCGAACTGCGTTGGCATGCATTTTGCCATGGCCGAACTACATTTGGTGATCGGAAATTTGTTCCGCAACTTTGACATGGAGCTATTTCATTTCAAGGAAGAGAATTTGAGCATTGCGCACAAATCCTTCAGCCCCTTTCCTTTTCTCAACTCTAGAGGCTTGAGAGTCGAAATGCAGTACGCATCTACTCACTAGCATGAGATCCTAAGCATACTCGATTGTGATATGAGTATCCATTGCTGCGCATATTGATGTTCAAGTCCTAGTGAAGTTGGCCATGGTTTCATCATCATTGGATAGTCGATGCTCCTCTTTTGTCTTCCTAAGCCAGTTTTTCGTCTAATTACTGGAAACCCTACTCACAGTCTCTATGTGAGGGTCTTAGTACTAAGTGGCAGAGGCTGGCTGGATTGCCGACAGTGAGAAGCCGATCACGCTCTCTTTGTTGTTAGCCATGTTTGGCTCAGGCAACCCGTCTCGATGGCGTCCGACATGGAAGAAGTTTTCTTGTTCTTCCAAGCCTCTCCATTTGGTAACGCCGGAACTTTGCCTGATAGCATAGAACAAGCCAGCATTAAACAATGAGTACGAGAGGCGAACAGTATAAATAACGGGTGAGCATCACCCTTTTGGGTCAGAACACTACTATGCACAGTGGTAAATTGCCAATCGAGCGAACACGTTATCAGCACCTACGTTCGTAAAGTATCTTGGAGAGGATTTAAAGATAGCCTGGTATAAGTAATCGTATAAAGCTGGCTTGCCAGGGGTATGAGACTGGGCGACAAGGGCGGTCACAAAGATCAGTGCTTCATCTTTTGCTCCCTCTATCATCGCTTTTACCTCATAATTTGGTTGAGCTCCTGGCCGTGAGTGCGTTTCCGTTCCTGAGGATGGCCTTTGCAATTGGAACACGTCCAATGCCACATACACTGATCAGCTTCTAGGTCATAGTCTTCGCGCTGCGAGTCACATCAGGTCACTCGATCCCAAGCCACCTCACTTAGCCCGAGAAAAACACCAGTTGCTACTCTTTCTCCTTTCATTTACTCCCAGGTCTATGTTGAATTCTGTTGGCGCGTTCGAGATGACAGCCCTGCGCCTAGCTTAGAAACGGCTTAGACGCAAAAGGTTTGGTTCCATTGGCATCGACCATAATCGGGGCATGAAGCAGACTTCCGCCGTGAAAGTGAGCTGATCAATATCGCCCCTGATTGGTCTCCCTCTTACAGCGCCAAGAAACAAACGTCGGATTCTTAATAGTCATCAACAGCTGACCAACAAGGCTAGCAAGGCAGTCCCTCGGATACCGCCCATTGATCAGGGATCTCGACCATGACCCGAGACCCGTGTAGCACTCAAACAAAGATTGATACACTTGATATCAAGAGTGAAATGTGCCGACTTCGCATTGTCGTGGATATAACACTCAACTAATTGAATGTACCCGGCTGATGCTAATCAAGGCATGAATCGGCTCACTGGTAATATTCAGGAGGCAAGGTCTATTGTAAATCAAGAGACCAGCAAATGACCCTTCAAGTAGCTCACGAGGATGAATAGAAAATCGGTGTAAGCAATGACGATTACTACATAGAACAGACAACATCGTACTTATCTTATTGGTAGATTAGCCTCTTCATACCTCCGGTGTCAGCTTCAAAATCAGCGAAGGCTCTGCCTCGTTTCACGTTTTCACGAATCGTCTAATATTCGTTTCTGAGTTGGGCTTTCGCAGGTCGTATCTTACAGCACGGACAGATGAGACCACCGAGAACAGAGCCAGCAACGCCTAGGATGTGAATTTTGCACCCAGTAGAGCTCGAGAGACAGCCGCTTCCTGACGTACAACGATGATTCACAGACCATGCGAGGCAGGATCACCAGGCTGCAATGGGCAATCGTATCAATTTACCCATGAGACGGCTGCTGCTGCAGAATGCGCTGCCACTTGCACCAAGACTGCATGTTTGGCACCATTTGGGAATGATTGGTATTGGTACGCAGTTAGAGAATGTGTAAATACTGCCTCGTTGGGCGTTAGAATTGGTGGCTGGGCGTTGACCATCGTTAGTGACACAATCGAACCTGATGAAGTCATTCATTAATCAGGAAAAGTGTGGTAATAAAAGGGGTGAAGAAGCGTCGACGAGAATAACCTTTGTAAATGTCATTCTTGGAAGCTTGACGTAACAGATCGGGGGTCAACTAATATTGCCCACGCTAGGTAGCGAAGTCATTTCAAAAATCTCATCGAATCAATACAGAGCCAGCTAGGATTACGAGCAACGATGATCTTGGAGTCTATCAATCATGAATTTATGGTGTGGATTCATAAAAGAGTACTCGGTTGCTAAAGTGCTTTTGTGCCGCAAATTGTCCTAACAGGCATACCGCACCAAGATGAAAGCCGGAGTCACAAAGTCTTCAATGTAGTGTTGTTTGGCCCAAGCGAACCAAGTTACTATCAGGGAGTTGCAACTTGCATGCAAATTAATATCAATTGATTTCACTCAAACGCTCACACTGAGAGGGTACAAGTAGGCACTCATTCTTGCCGTGTATATTCCTTTTAATTCATTATACCAACTGATAGGTACTACTCATTCAAGGAATTGACGCTCTGAGACTAGGCTTCGGAAGCTGAAGTCTAACGTCATAGATACCAGCGTATATAAGATTTTTGATCTCATATATTATGCGGCTGTCAAGCAATGGTCGTATCAAAGGGAACAGGGTGACTACCGTGACTCTCGGGTCTGGTATGTCCGGCAATGAATTCGATTGCAATCTCATTTTAGTCAAATGGGGCCCTGATATATACTGGAAATGATATCTACCACACCAATGGTTCGACTGATCCCCATGAGAATGGTCGAGCGGACTATGGGACTAGCAAATAATTTCTTGTAGCTCACAGTCCCTTTCACATGGCTCAAGGTGACATCTGAGACTTCGAGCAGGGTTGCGTAGTACAAAGATCATTTCAAGGCCTCGTCAAGAAGCGAGATGTGTCAAGCTTCATTGGATTCAGATTCTCCAACCTGGCAAGGACAAAGCTGTTCGATTTTGACAATACCCCGCGGTAAATGCTAAGCAAGCTGACTGGGTTGACTGAGTACTGTGCTAGGACAAGTTGGAGATATCTTCTCACCGTATGAACTCATCAAAGCAGAGATTGTCGTTGTCTCGAAGCCGGATCCATGATTGTGACGAAGCTAGTCGGCTCAGCATCTTGGCAACGGTCAACGAAAAACGAGTACCATTACATAATAGGCTAGCTATAATTATGCATCGACGTATCTATCTCAAAATGCAACTCTGCCTGGGTTACTCGAGGGGAGCGTATTTGCTCTCATACTTGCATCATAGTTCTACGCGATCTGTGGCACCGTAGCGACTACGGCAAACCAATGTAACAAGATAAATTTTAGCGCGAACCTCTCACCCATGGAAGGCAGGCTTGTAAGTACTGCACAGACCTCAAGGATCTCCCCGTTATCGGCAGATCATGTAGTATCCTGCGTGAAACCCCACCCTAGTCCAGGGCCAAAATGACGCACCCGTATACTTTCTGATCCGTCTAATCAGAACAAGGTTCTTCCGAATGCTATCTGCCATATCTCTCTTTCCTCTTTCATACGCTTTTTGCTAGGTCCGACCGCAAGCGTTGCTCAATATTAGAACGAGGCATTGATCCTACGTCCAGATTGAGTAAAGAGAAATTTGTAGACCCACCGATTGAGTCCGGCATCTCATGTGCCGAGACTTGTCGCATATCATGACATCGCTTGAGAGTTGTAGAATGAATCTCGGAGGATCTCGCTTAACGAGTCACAGATCTCTGCTGCAGAAATGAGCCCGATCTAGCATTGGCTCAATGTGCAGGCCAGGGTCTACGGGGAGTCTTCATCTCGGCCGGCAACAAATAAACAGCGAGCAGTTCTGATCATTCTATAAGTCGCGTCTCGAGCCTTCGTGCTCTCTATCGAATTGGAGACACGAGCAAATATTCTCTACTCAATCAGCAAATCCCGCCATTCCACAGTTTTCATCTAGCATATCCAAATCGGGTGTTCTCTACCCAGAAGATCATGGCATTTCTCAAGACCATTGCATTTTCCCCAGGAGCTTCCGAGAAAAACGACGATGTCGGTGCCCATGGTTACACCACATTTGCCTTGGCAATCTACGACTATCTCGTCCTGACATTCATGAGCTACTTCGTATGGCGGTGTTCTACCTCGAAAACCATGCTCCCTTTTTTCCGCGCGAACGTCAGCAAACGCCATCTCGACATCGGCTGCGGGACCGGGTACTTCCTTGAACACGGCAACATTCCCTTCGACGCTGAGGTCACGCTTTGCGATCTCAATCCCAACTGCCTAGAAAAGTCCAAGGCTCGCTTCGGACGTGTCAACACCAAATGCTTGCTTCACAACATCTTTCAACCGCTCCCCAGTGATGCAGGACCCTATGATTCAATCTCCATGTTCTACCTGCTGCACTGCTTGCCAGGGCCTGTCAGTCGCAAGTGTGACATTTTCAGGCACCTCAAGTACAGCTTGTCCCCCGACGGCGTTATCTATGGATCAAACGTGCTTGGTCCGACAGGAAATCACACTTGGTACTCAAGGCTGGCACTTAAGAGGCTGAATTACCTGAAACACATGGACAATATGGGGGACACGAGAGCCGCGTTCGAGGTGGCACTGAATGACAACTATCATGAGGTGGAGACCAAATGTGTGGGCGCACTTTTCCTCTTTAGGGCCCAGAGACCCAAGCTGTGATGGTTGGCAGAGATAGAATGCGCCGAGGTAGTGGAACTTTGGGGAAACGGTTTATCGGTGTGACAATTTTCCTTAGTAAAAGGCCTTGCTCAACTTGTCGCCTTTTGTGATATTCAAACCAGTAGCACCAGTCGACTGACTCTTCAGTAAAGCAGCTGATTTAGATGAATGGAATGATGAATCTCTGACACTGCAACCATTTTCAATGTTGACAATCAAGCTAGATATAGGAAATCCATGGGCAAGTCGGCAGGGAAGCTAGTATGTAAGGCCAATTCGTGCCGAACGTTTCCCGTACCCAACGTAGTGATGACTCTCTCCGGCAAAATTGTATCAGATCGAGAGTCGAATGTAAGAAGCCTGCATACTTTGCCTACGGCGGACATGGGCAAATCTCTTTCTTTTCGCCGGTGAACCAATGATGCTGGGTGGGAAGTAGGTCGGCTTCGAATTCCAAAGCAACTTGACGATGGTCAGCTATATCTTGGCGGTAGATAATTTACCAAGCAGAATTTTCCGCCCTCGACGGGCAATTGAACGCATGACTTGATCTTGATGTGTCCGATATAATCGCGAATACCATCAACCATGGTTACAGCATACCGTGACCGTCTGCATCGAAAGCGGCGTCAAGTCATCCAGTAGGAATGAAAGTGTTCATGCGAGGAGAACTCACAGTAGGGCGATTCGCTGCCAATGGAATCGATCTGGACAAATGTCTGACAAGTTTTTGGATCTAGTCGAGATCACCATAGCTCGATGTGGCCATTCATTCTCCCAATCACTTAGTACCCGGCAAGGATTTGCTCCTTCGAGAGAGACTACCCTTGGTAGTTCCTCGTGGACTGATGAATGTAGTCTGAAGCTTTGTTGAGCCGCTGAAATCACAATATGATCCCCTCGTAAAGAGTCGCGGACCTGTCAGGATGGAAAGCTCAGTTTTGAAGAGCATTGCCGAGTTTGAGACGACGGACAATATCAAGTGATAGCCAGATTCATCAATCCCCTACATCTACTCCAACACGATTGAAATCTTTTGCATGTTCATGTAGCTTCTTCGCACCAACTTCCACACATGTCTGAACCTCCGGCTGTTATTCCATAATCGTGGTTTCCGAGAAAGCCTTGGTGTAGATCCGACCTTGTCGAGAATAGTAGATATTGTGAGAGATGAAGATACTATCATGACAGCCAGCAACCCACTTGTAGTACAACCCGAGATTATCCTGGGGAACGATGAGTACATACGAGTGTTCATTACAGCTCAGTCCGTGGAAGAAAGCCCATTTGGTGGACTCTTATTTGAAATAGATCCGTAGACGTCAGGAAGATGCTTTGTGTAAGATGCCTTGGAGATGGCGCGAAAATGCTATACGCTAGGGATCTTGGAAGCGGCAGTAACTCTCGGGGTCTGGGAGACATCTGAAATGCTCGAAATAGAGGCTAAATGATAAAGGCTAGAAGAGGAGATGGTGAACTGAGCACTGACCCTGATGTCATAAAGCCAATTGGCTTCATTCCCAATTGTTCTGGAGCCTAGAACACCTAAGCAAATCGAACAGGGAACAGGTGAGAAAAAGCTGCTTACTGGATTTCATGCAGTCCGCATTTGGCGCTGCCTTCCACACTCCTGCTGCTCTCGCAGTCGTTGAAGAGACAGAAATCAATGCCCAAGGCAACTTGAAGGGTGCGTCTTTGATGAGGTTCAACACTTCTAGCTAACCTTTTTGAGATGCGAGGATCGTTGAGGAATGGCTCGGAAAGCATTAATGAATCGGCAGAGCTGTTTAGCTATCATAATATTTCAAAATAATAACCATCTAAAATAAGGCGTGTGCTACAGCAATTTCGATTGGAGGAAACATCACAGTCTTCATGAGAGGAGTAGCTACATATGTGAGCACACTCGTTGCGACCACGGAGTCCAAGTCTGCAAGGATTCGCAAGATACAGATTGTGTGCCATGTGTTTCCCAACCTTTGATGACCTCGAGCTCACCAATGAGCAGGTGCCCTGCAGTGGAACCACTGGTACGTTCTGTCGTACTTACAGGGCGCATGTCCTTCTGTGCCAATATGTGGAAGAGACGAAGCCCATTTGCTACCCAGCCAGCAATACGGTCAGGCTCTTTGCAAGACTTTGTCCGTTCATTCCTGGAAGCGGAGACAGAGAAACGTTGCTGCGATTATTTCTCGCTCCATGATGTTACGATGTTCCCCTCGAGGATGCATGACCTCGAACAATACTTCAATTTGAGTTCAAAGATAATGCTACCATCGAAGGCATGTAGGAAAGTAATTTTGCACTTCGCTGCTGGAGTAGCCTTCTTGGCCGTCTTTTCGTCAACAGTGGAGTCACCGCTGGCCGTTGCAGCATCGCCCACTTCCTGTATGAGAGCAGATGATTGATCATTGGTTATGCGATGTACAGATATTTTTGTGCATCTTGAAAGAATTGGGCGCGTATGTGAGTAAACCATATTGCAGACACCATAGAGAGCGTTGCCCGTGTCACAAATGGGACGAAAGGGGCTGCAAAACAATCTTCGATCATGATTGCTCACAGTAGCAGCCAGACTCGGAAGTCGTAAGTTCGAGCAGGCCCAATTACAGCGAAGCCAGACACTGCCGTCTTCCTCTGGCATACCAGTGCATATGTGTTACTCAAACCTCAACCATGGTTGCGGTGTTGCTCGATCCGCGAGCACCTCGAACTCCCTTGAGCTTAACTCGGTCGCATATCAGCTACCAATATTGTGTTGCATTTTGTTTTCGTGCACTGAGATCCACTTGGCCTAGATCATGAAGTGACTGGGAACAGGAAAGACCGAAAGTTTCGCAGTGTTGGGGAAGTTATGCATGAAATCAGATTGAGTGGGGCGATAGGCCGAGCGTAGAGACAATCAGTGACGCATGGACATTTCAAACCAAGTGGTATTATATACTGTTATGTTTGATTTCAAAACAGACGTGTATACAGCGCATGTCTGCAAGGTAGAGGCAAAGTTAGTGCAACGGCATCGCCTATGAATAGGCTATGCGAGATGATTAATCATTATTGTGGTAAACAGCTCATTTGCTTTGCTTCTTGCAACGGTCCCAGGTACAGACATTCCACACATGCACGAGAAGGCAGAAAGGGAGATACGAGCCATTCCGATTTGAGCGGCTCCTAAGTAAGGCCCGTGCTGGAGATAAGATGGTGTGATGAATGTACGATGAGCGTGCATACAGGTAGGTTGATGATCCTCTAGCATGTATGCACACAGATATGCTGCCAGAAGGATGGCAGAACGGATGCATATGCGGGTATGGTTGCTCTATTGCGAACAGGTGGGGGGGGGCGCAGCTGGTAGGTCTTTTCCATTCTGGTGTCCATCTAGATTCCCATCCAACGTTCTATGCCTGTTCTCTTATTTTCGATAGAGACTATTTTCGATAGAGACTAAGGTACAGAGTCACTTTGTGGATTGATGGTTGACCTCTCTTAGCCTTTCTTAGCCTCTCTTAGTGCCTCGGGCTTCTTCGAAGCTCCTCCGACCCGAAGGCTCGGCACTAACCGAATGCGCTTATGCATATTGCCGGAGAAGGACTACCCGCTCCCGGAAGCTTGGGTCAACCTCATTCTCAAACAGATCGTCAGCTAAGGTACATATCAGCTACGCGCCCCCCCCCTCCCCACAGAGCAAGCCAAGCATACCCGCATATGCATCCATTCTGCCATACTTCTTGCATAGAAAACCATAAAGGGAGTGGAAGAGGAAAAGAAGTAAAGTGAAGTGGAAGGTGGATGTGGATATGGAAGTGGAAGTGGAAGTGGAAGTGGAAGTGGAAGTGGGCATGGAAATGGCCTAGTTGGTACTTTGCATTGCACTAAGGTAATCTCCCAATGCCACTTTGAGTGGTCAAGCGGCAAATGGCATGGGAAATCTCGTATGCAGTAGTGCAGCATGCATTTCCTCTTGTCTTATCATTCAACCTTAATCTATGCAAGGCCAAGGGTCCCTGCCAATTGTTCATTGATAAGGTATACTACATGACCTTGCGCCTGCGCCTGCACCCCTCACCAACTTCACTTCTCGGTCTTTAATAGAGACCGAGTGGGCAAAGGGTCGGAATAACTTGATGCCGATGCCGATGGCCGCTCCCACCCTCTGCCTCCTTCCCACTCTCTAGTCTCTATTGCTCATCCTTCTACTATCCTCCATTCCACCTTGCTGTCTGGTGCGCCACATCACAGCATCCATCATTCTCTCAGAGAGATCGGAGAGGAACAAGGACAGAGGAATTATATCACTAGCCACTCGTCACTAGTCCCTCGTCCTCCTCGCTTACTACTTTGGTATTAGCCTTCGCTCCTTCTGCCTCTCCCTCTCCCTTTCCCTCTCCCTCTCCACACCAGTTCCAGCCACCCTCCAGTGGATTACAGTTAAGCTTTACGCCTGTCAATTCAGAACCCGGTTTACCCCCCCGTCCAAGACTTGGCAACGCTTAGCCCATTTCATCAGTGTCAGATCTCTGGTCCTTTTGACGAATCAACCAGTGCGCCGTCTTCATCAAACTTGGCCTCCCTACTCGCCCAGAGCCAGTCGAGAACAATCAAAAACTCTCGACGCCCTTTCTCAGGTGGCATTGACACAAACCGCTCATCTCGTGAAATCTTACGCTCAATCCTTCCAAGCCAGACAATACACTTAAGGCTATCCATCACTCAGATACAGCACTCAGCGATGGACTCGTTCGTGCTTTCAGCTCGTCAGGTATGTTGATCTGCAACTATTCTTGTCCATCCTCCACGACAGTCGATGCTGACAAGGCATCTCATCTAGAATCACCCACCCGCTCAACACGGACCTCCCTACGCGTCACATTCAGCTGCCCTGGGAGGTTTGCCCACCATTCGACTCGACGTGCCCCTCACATCTGTCTTCCTCTTTCTCTTCCTTGTCGGCGGTGTCGGCCATATGACCCTCCTCCAGATCAATCTGAAGCGTGGTCATAAATTCACCATGTCCGGCGCCATGTTTGGTTTCTGCCTGGCTCGGGTCGTAGCCTGCACGATGAGAATAGTATGGGCAAACAAGCCAACAAACATAAAAATCGGAATTGCCGCCTCAATCTTCGTTGCCATTGGAGATATAGTGGGATTTGTCGTGAACCTCAACCTTGCACAACGGATCATCAGAGCTCTCCACCCAAGATTCGGCTGGCATAGAGGTGTCAAGAGCGCCTTTATCATCACATACTGTGGTTTTTTCCTCGCTGTAGTCCTCCTCATCGCATTCACCGTGTTGGCTTTCTTCACTTTGGATCCAGCCAAATTAAAAATCGCAAGACGTGTCCAACTTTATGGAGCTACTTACTTTGCCATTGCAGCTTTCTTGCCCCTTCCAATGGTATTTTGCGCGTTCCTCCTGTCCTCCAGGACTCCAGCAGACGATTTCGGAAGGGGACAATTCCGCTCCAAGGTCCTCATTGTACTCTATGGTTCGTTGCTGCTCGCCATTGGCGCATGGTTCCGAGTAGGAACGGAGTACCCTAACCCCCGACCAGTCAACGACCCTGCGCCATACCAATCGAAGGCCTGCTTTTACATCTTTTATTTCACACTCGAGACCCTTGTCATCTGGACATACCTTGTTGTTCGAATAGACCGGAGGTTCCACGTTCCGAACGGAAGTAAAGGTCCCGGTGATTACTCCAGATCCATGTCAAGGAACAAAGATATGGAACTGGAAACTGAGATGGAGATGACAGGCAATGATCACGGGGCGGAAAGGGAATCCACAAGCGAGGAGCGGGCCATCAAAGGCGAGGCTGCGGGTAAGGAGCAGGCGACCGAGGTTGCGGAAGTGGATTCAGCGCACGTCCTGAGCGACGCTTCGCCCCGCACGTCTAAATTGGAGGATGGAAGCAAAATCCATTTGGTCAGAACCGATTCTCATGGTGCATTTGAGGCAGAGAGTGAAAGTCGAGCGTCCACGCTGGGTGAAAATGCGCAACATGAGGCACGATGGATGAAGCAGCCATCCCATTGAAGACCATAGATATGACCTGAAGTAAGTATTTAGTGCTCTCAGCTACAGCTTATCTGGCTTTCTCTGGTAAAGGCTACATTTTTGAAAGCAGGTTATGGTTTAGGCTTCCACGTCGGCATTGCTCAGTGACATAACCAAACTTAGGTCGACCTGTGGCTTGATGAAAGCACAATGGTATGAAAGAGTGTCCAGTCTATTGCTTGTAGCCATCTAGATAGCACCCTAGCGGATAGCAACATGATTAATGAAATCAACGAATGAAAATTGCCACAAGAGCAACACCAACATCATAGTAGAAGCCACAGGCTCTCTTCCCCCTTCATCATGAATGCCAGAGCCAGAGTCCTCGACCAAAGCGTAGCCCTACTTCCTCCCACCCTCTAAAGATAAGTAAGGACTCTTCTCAGCCAAGTTCTTAGCAAATGCAGCGATGGACATGGTGGCCAAAATATCAAAGACGGAAACAGTGACCTTTGTCTCTCTAAACACCCAGTTGGCAATCTCAACTCCAACCAGCGAGTCAACACCATACGAATGTAAAGGTCTACCCTGATCGATCTCAGAGGGATCATTCTGCAGAGACTTGGCCACTCTCGCGACCAAAGCATCCGTCACCGCTCTACCTGCACTAGCAACCGAGTCGACATCACCCAGTTGCTCCCGCAGGCTCAAACGGCCGCCGTTGCTTTGCGGCTCCGCGGAAGCACCGTGCTCTGCCAACTTGGAGAAGCGGGCGTCGTCAAAGTAGAAGGGTCTTCTGATACCGGCCGCGCGGGCACTTTCACCCGTGACCAGACCGTTGATGATCTGTGCTGGGATCTGCCCACTATTTTTCATCTCGCTCGCGATAATTTTCGTCATCAGCGCATGGAGTTCGTTCTCTCGCATACCAAACGGAATCTCCCACTCGGCAAGGTAGTCGGACGCGCCCTTTTCGGCAATGACGCCGACGTCACGCATGACCGGTAAGTCGACGGTGACGGCTTTGAGACCCTGCGCACGTCGATAGCGCGCTAACGAGTCTTGGTAAGCACCAGCTGCGGCATAATTGGATTGACTGCGGTTACCGAAGATGCCTGCAAAGGAGCTGAGGATGATGAAGAAGTCCAAATCGTGCGGGAGGTGCGTGTGGAGGTTCCAACTTCCTTGGACTTTGGGACGGAGGGAGCTCGTCCATTGGTCATGTGTCATACGTTCGAAGAGGGCGTCTCGGAGGACCATGGCGCATTGAAATACACCTTTAATGTTAGGCATAGAGTTGGAGCATCTTTGAAGAGCTTTCTTTAAGCTCTGTTGATCGGCAATGTCGCTTTTGAAGACACGAGTCTGCACCTTTCGATTCTCCAGATCTTTAATCAGTTGCTGTGCCGGCTTGGATGCATCGCCTGATCTTGATATGAAGCAGATATGACGCGCTCCCAGGTCAGCAAGAAGGTATGCCAAGCTTCTGCCTAGTCCACCCAGGCCTCCAACAAGGACATATGTAGCCTTGGGGTTCAATTGAATTGACTCGTTGATGCGATGCAAGACAGGCACCACATCTGTTCCGATCCACTTCAACGCTACCTTCCCTCGGTGCTTGCCTGTCTGTAAGAGTCTGAATGCATTTTCGGCTTCCGAGATTGGGTATACATTGATTGGAGACACTGGTTTGATGATTCCGCGGCAGAGGAAGTCGAATGTGCCATTGATGATTTCGGCCATCAGATCGGGTTTTTCGTCCATGACATGTTTGAGATTGAAAAAGGTAAAGCTGGCATCTTGCAGGAAGGGACGCATGTCAAGACCAGTATTGCTCAAAATATCTTTCATGCCAATTTCGATAAAGGACCCAAAGGCGGCAATACAATTCCAGCTTTGCCGAAGTGCTTCTCCTGATAAGGAATTGATGATGCAGTCTACTCCTCGGCCCTGTGTCATTCTCATGACCCCTTTCGCAAAGCTAAGGTCGCGGGAGTTGAAGATGTGATCGGATCTGATAGCATACAGGCTGCTAATGAGCTGTCTTTTATCTGCCGAACCCACCGTCGCAAAAATTTCTAGACCAAGATGTTTAGCAATTTGGATCGCAGCTTGTCCTACGCCTCCGGCTGCAGCGTGAATCAGGACTGTCTGCCCACGCTTCGCCTTTGCGACGTGCATGAGCGAATAGAACGCCGTGCAGTGGACGAGTGGAAGAGTCGCCGCTTCTTCAAAGGAGAGGCCATTGGGTATGGGCTGACAGAAGCGAGCTTTGTTGCGAAACATTGTCCTATGAGCACCATGTCCCAATGCGCAAACCTTGTCTCCGACATTGAAGTGTGATACCTCTTTTCCAATGCGGCTGACGTAGCCACTAGCCTCGAAGCCCAATAGGGTATCAGGAATCTGTCCCATCGCAACCATGACATCTCGAAAACTGGATAATGTTAGCTCATAATCGACCAGAATAGGAGACGCAAGTGTTACTTCAGTCCAGTCGCTTTGACTTCTATCTCAAGTTCGTCATCTCCCAGCGGAGAAGAATATATATCGTCAGACTCTACACATAATGTGTCGAGCATACCCTGAGTTTTGATTGCCAACTTTTGAGGCCCATCAGCTTCTTTCAGCGGCATGGCGTCAACGCGGTCTCTCTCCTCAGACAGCAATGAAGACATGATATCATTCATAGACGTGTCCTCTACAGCGCGAGAAACATTGATAATGCCGTCTTCCAATCGAAGTTCATCGTCAACGGTTGTTGTAGTAGCGACTTTGACGACAAGCTCGGCCGTCTGATCTATGAGTTCCAACGATGCCGGTCGAAGTGAAATAGTACGTAATTTTTTACCCGGCATTTCGTTTCGTATGCTTCGGGCCATGCCAATAGCCAAGTCTGCTCCGGGATCGTCCAGCGCTGTGACCCACAAAAGACTGGGACAAGTGATGATCAGTTGTTGGAGCAGCGCAAAGTCTTTGTCCGTCAAGTCGAGCAAGAACGGCGCATCGAGATCCAATAGCGAGACACACTCGTCCATGGCTCGTTCTACAACATGGGGCCCCCACCTTACCCTTTGGACTTTGACATGGTGGCTTTCAAGTTTCGTCACAAGCTGTAAAGTAAAATCCTGAGCTGCCTTGGATGGCCGTGCAGACTCCAAGATCGTGAATTGCGGGCCTTGGGACCCATTCGCACGGCTGGCGCCATTACTTACAATACCCGATGATGGGACTTTCGACGTCACGCCGTTTGTCATAGCTTTACCCTCACTTGGCGGGCAAAGCTCCAGGTCTGCTGTCCATATCATCTTGCTGTATAGCTTCCCAGCTTTAGATTGCTGTCGGGACTCATCTTCCTGCCCTGTTCCAGATATTGCTGTGCAATGGAATCCCTTGACTTTCACGACTGGCTTGACTAAGCTTTGATCAAACATTACTACATCCGAGACAAGTTCTCGAAAGCCGTATCTTGAAGCATTTGAGTATCCCTTGAATTGGGTTCCGATCTCAAAAGGGGTGTTGGTGGAGACAACGATCTCATCGATAGACTTTGGGACCATGGCATCCTTTAGCTGGCCTTTCTGGTGCTTGAATGCGGCAAAAACAGCATGAAACATCGCATCGAGGGTTGACGGGTGGATTACGTGAGGTCTCTCCCCCCCATTATATCTCGCTACAGGTATTTGATCAGAGATCTTGACAGTACAGCAGCTCTGCCCCTGACATCTTTTGATTTGAGTGACGTTCTGGAAGGTGGGCCCGTACATAAGACCCAGCGATGCCAACTCCCGGTAGAAGTCTTTGGGGTCTTCCCGGGTCTGACATAATGTCTCCGCGCTGATGTAGTGCTTTTTAAATGCTTGATCTTCAAAACTCCCTTCTACCCTGGACCCTGTATCTTCTGCAGACTGGTAATCAAGCTGCAACAACCCGTGGCAGTTCTTGCGCAATTCTTGCCCGCCGTCGCATGTCGAAACGGTGAATTCTAGCCAAGTATACGATTCATCTTGGCTTCCACTAAAGTGAGGCCGAATTTGTAGTATGCACTCCAAGTTTGAGCCCTCGGTGATAACAGCAGGTGCAATTATCTGGACATCCCTCAGCCTAATATCGGCAACAGTCTGGCCTGCTGCTGCCATCTCACACGCTCCCTCAATGGCCATGGCTATGTAGCCAGCTGCTGGGTAAAGCATTGAAGATTGAATCATATGGTCACGAACCCAAGGCTCCTCGTCGACACGAAGAAAGCCACGCCAAAGCCGCTCCACGTCGCCAAAGGATGGACACGGAGCACCAATTAGACTGCGCGGCGGGTGACTGCGAAAACGGTGCTGCTTCGAGATACGAGATTCCGCCCAGTAAGTGCGAGAATGATTCCAGGCATAGGATGGAAGGTCTATCAATGGACGTAACGAGGCACCAAATGGATTCTCTCTGCCGCCGTTGACTTCTGAGACCTTGACAGGTACACCTTGGGCAAACAGTGCACCAACAGCCGTCAGGGCAGTCTGGGCAGCGTTCTGGTCACGGGACAGAACGCACTGGTAGTCAACACCGTTGATGCCGTGTTTCTTTATAATCTGGTTGATTGGACCTCGAAGTGCTGAGTGTGGTCCAATTTCAACAAGTATATCGACAGCAGGTTCGGCTGCCTTTTGCTCTGCTTGCATGGGCAGCAAAAGTTCAAGTACGGCATCGTAGAATAATACTGGTGACGTCAAGTTCCGCACCCAGTTGATAGGGCCAAGCTCTTCACTGTCTGCGAGGGTCCCAGACACCGCAGAGTACATCTTTCGAGATTGGTGACCTGCTTGTACCTGAATATCCCGCATTGCTTCAAGATAAGGTACAGCGATAGATTCCATGTGAGGCGAATGGTACGCAGTGTCCACTTTCAATTTTCGTGCGAAGACCCCTGCTTGCTTAAGTAATCCATGCAACTCTTCGATCGCAGAAGTGTCCCCGGACATGGTGACACTGGACGGAGAGTTGACGCAAGCGACAACCACTTGTCCGCTGGTCACGCGAGTCACCCAGTTCTGGGCATCTTCTTCAGAAGTGCCAACTGCCAGCATTCCGCCAAGCAGCGGCTTGGAGAATATTTTCATCTGAGATGAGAGTAGTCCTCTAAAGTATGCTGCTTTAAGGGCATCTTCTTTGATTAAGGCTCCCAAGCAATATGCGCCAGCAATCTCACCACTCGAATGACCCGCTATGGCTGTTGGCACTATGTTCCAGCTCTTGAATAAGTCTACCAAAGCAATTTGAAGTATTGTGCAAATGGGTTGGCTGTATGCAGGGAGGTTGATATTAGACGTTGCTTCGTCGCGAAGTATCTCATCCACAGCAGACCATGGGCACCTGAGAATCTTGCGCAGGTATCGATCGGCATTTTCAACGCTGTCACGAAACACTTGATATTGAAAGAGCTCAATACCCATTCTAGCCCACTGCGCACCCTGTCCAGTGAAGATGAATCCTACGCGGGGATCACCGGCAGCGCGAAAGGCAGGTACATCGGTACCTTTATCCCCTAAACCCCGCAGGAGCTCTTCAGTAGATGATGCAGCTACGAAAGTCCTCCAGGCCAGTTGTGAACGCCTTTGGCTGAACGTGAATGCCAAATTTTGGAGCTGAAGATCTTCTTTCTGAGCGTCTTTGACGAACTCACGCTGAGGATCATTTAGGTAACTGACCAAGCTTTGTCGTTGCCGCGTTAATCCATCCTTATCATAGGCGCTAATGACGAACAGTCGGTATGGCTTCCGTATTTTAGATCCTCCGAAATCAATGATTTGATTTTTGTGGTCATTAGAAATCGACAAGTGGCCATTACTTAATATTGGTATACTGTACGGGCCCACATTGTTGAACGGCTTGGTGTAATGAAGACCTTTGAGATTCTTGTTGGCAAGATAATGATAGGCGTCATCAAGGATGACATGGGCATTTGTACCACCATAACCAAACCCCTGAACGCTGATTCTTCGCAGCCCTTCCACGGGCCATGGACATGTCCTCGTAGGAATCTTGATGTTCCACTTGGTGAATGGTATTTTTGGATTTGGCTTTTCAAAGTTGACATTTGGTGGAATGACAGCGTTCTCAAGAATATAGATTGCCTTGATGATACCTGCAAGACCAGCAACTGACTCTAGGTGTCCAATATTTGATTTTACAGATCCGACAACAATGTCATTTCCAGGCTTTCGGGCCGCACCCAGAGTCTTCCAGATACCTTCTAATTCCAAAGGGTCTCCAGCTTTTGTTCCAGTGCCATGTGCCTCGAAGTAGTGGGTATCATGAAAATTCAACCCAGCGGAGCGATAAGTAGATCGAATCAGATCAGCCTGAGCGTCAGCGTTGGGTACCGCGATAGCCTTTGTTTTCCCGTCCTGGTTGACTCCAGTACTGCGAATGACCGCACGTATAGGGTCTCCGCTTCGAATAGCGTCGCTAACATTTTTGAGTATCACGGCTGCAAAACCTTCACCGCGACCGTAGCCATCGCCCCCAGCATCAAAACTACGACACCGTCCTCCTCCGGCTAGAAAATTTTGATTTGAGAAAAACATGAACATTTCAGGATTCAGCAGAAGATTTGAACCTCCAACAATAGCCATATTAGACTCGCCCGTCCGAATACTCTGACAGCCTTGATGAAGGGCTACTAGACTTGACGAGCAAGCCGTGCCTAGGGTGAAGCTGGGACCCCTCAAATCGTAAAACCATGAGACTCGATTTGAAATCAACTCCTGACCTGATCCACTCACACTATACACGGGTGCTGAGTCTGGGTCACGGAAAATGGTTTCCCGGTAATCTGTAGTGAAATTTCCAATGTAACAAGACGTATCAGTTCCCGCAATAGCCTCAAGTGGGAGGCCTGCATTTTCGAAGGCTTCGTATGCTACCTCCAGCATCAATCTTTGCTGTGGATCCATGGCCACAGCCTCACTCTGGCTGATACCAAAGAAGTTCGCATCGAACGCAGCAACGTCTTGACGGAGGAAATGTGCTCCTCTTGGTTTGATAGTATTCAGTTTTCCTTTCCCGGGACCGTGAAATCCATCCATGTTGAATCGGTCCGGCTCGGAGTATGCAGCTGGGGAGAAAAAAAGTCAGTCCAAATTGATGAATACTAATCAAGGAGTGAATGTCACGTACAACGCGCATTGCAAAGAAATTCCCAAAAAGCTGGCCCATTTGTTGCATCGCCTGGAAATCGACATGAGAGCCCAATTACAGCAACCGCACCAATGTCACCCGGAACCAAGCCTGCGCTCTCATGATCTTGAGGTAGACCCATTATAATGTTGGAGAAACTTGTCGGCTTGTTACTACTCTCATAGTCATTAATCCATTTTCTCCCAACTCAGTGAGGGTTCACAATATAATGAGAAATGTTGACAGCAGAGCGGCTTCTCAAAGATCGCATAGGTCTCCGAAGATACTCTGCAGGTGAGCAGAAATAAACTTTGACAGTACCTGCTGTGTTACATTTTTTGCGGGTTTTCACTTCGTAGCGGGTCTCTTTGGAAGGGAAGTGCTAACAGCATCAATTTCGGGCAATATTGGCCTCAGATAATAGTATGAGCTGCTCACCTGGACTAGTCCTCCTATCTCACGCGCAAGAAGGGCATGCTCGTCAGACTTTTCCCCTAGTCTCCGCGCAAGCGTAAGATCATCGTACAGAGTGCCATTTTACGTTGAAATTTATCGTCAAAAGCGAATGACCAATGATTACGCTTTCACTGAATATGCAATCTCAGCTGGTATCTATTGGCCGTCGCCGATCGTCGGCTTCCTCTCCAAAAGATATGATGAAACCCTGCGCATGATGATACGACTAGGATTCGAGGCGCCGCTTCTAGACCTTCAGCTACAGCGTTCATGCTACAGAAGCAGCGAACACTGGATACTTGCAGCATTATGCGTCGTGAGAGCTGAAAGCGTTCACAGACATGGTCTGTGCGTTCCCAATCGAGACGATGATGCGTATTTGCGACTCTTTGCGTTCTTGCTGTCATGATCACCCCCATCGAGATAACCCTGCAATCTGTGCGCTCGTAAACTGGAGGTGGACGCATGCGCCTTGGCTTCATAGGAGGTCCACAATAAAAATCCCACAACTTCGGTCAACCTGATACTCGATGTCTGTTAGAGACGTTGATATCGTTAGCGGTATTTGATTACAGATGTAATCTTGTCGCGTATCCAAAACTATTCTGCACAGCGCCTGCGGAGATCCCGTCCTCGACCGTTGTGGAATGATCGACGCTCGGAGATTGTTATTGGCCGGAGTGGGCAACCAATGATATGACGTGATTTAAGCCAGTCCCGTCATGATTATATAATCACTCCTATTCGGCCAAATGCAACAGAAAGTCATTAAACCTCCGAGATATAACGGTAGTGCATACAAACAACTGCAATCTATGACTATTACGAGGATCTACGGCAAATCAGTCCCAACAGCTCTACCCCAATTGGAAACTAGTTTGAGATATCGCCTGGGCATCTCGAGAATACGACACCTCTGATTAATAAAAAAAATGCGTTGACTTTTGGAAAAATCAATGCGTTGGGGGTGAACCTCGGATTTTCATTGACTTTTGTCACCCATTGTCGCTACGCCAGCTGCACTAGCCACCTCTATCTCATCTCATCTCATCTCATCACACCCCATTCCAGTCAGGATCCCGGTATGTGATGGCTTCGACTGCCATCCTTGACCTCTGCATGATCTCAGCGAAAAGTGTCTGCGCTCGATGCCAAAATCTTATTGGGTCCTGACCGCTGCCAATTTGGCGACAAGGCAGCTTTGCCATTATCGATATTCAGGCCAGCTGGAAGGATGTCTCCACTTGTTGTTAGCCTAGCCAAATGAATGGCCCGGTCCCTACAAAGGTGCATTACAAGCTGTTACTTCGTCTCACCAATCCACTGCCCTTTATCCGACTACTAGGCTTGCCTATTTGGTTATCTCAATTGGGAAACCATATCGCTTCTAGTAACGCCCTCGTACATGACATTCCCACCCACGTCTCGATGGGTAAATTCGTTGTTGAGTCGGTGATACTGATGTCGATCACTTACATCCTTTGTATGTACTCTGGATGCATACCAACGAACGCGACCTCCCCCACCCCATAGTGTTATGGACAAGTCTGCTTTCAAGCTCGCCGTAGCTGCAGCAATGCTAATAGAGTTTGCAAACAAGAGTTCTATGAATCATTCCATGGGAAAACTCAGTCTTTCAAGACCCACAATATATTATCAATTGGCCAAACACCGAGAGATGAGTAGCTACCACGGACTAACATAGAGCATAAACATGCAGCCAAACTTTGTCGATCTGTTCCTGCAATTTCCAATATCAACTTATTCTCCTGGCATCCTTGCCTCTTCTTACAGCCTGTGCGGTCTCATTCGATCGGATAAGGTCGCGGTGAGTATCTTGACCAAACAGCTTGCTATGCGCGATACATGCTACGAAATTGAAGTACCATTGATAAGCGGTAATGGTGTCATTTGCATTCCTGTTTCGTGTAAGCCAATTGTTGAGTACGTTGCTGGTGATCTGCGATCTCAACTTCAGACTCGACGACTTTATCTCGCATAAGATCACCGAGCCTGGCTGGGCTGAGTGCAAAGTAGCTTTGCGTCGTTGATGACTGGTACTCATCTTCTAGATATAACATCTCAAGCTGGTATCCTTCTACCTTTTACGGTCCACGGACTCAACGTCTACTAGGAGAATGTCACCTCATCGTGTCCTCTTGTTTGGGGACCAGACAGTGGAGAAGTTTCAATCAATTAAAGATCTCACTAATATTTCAAGAACTTCTCCAGTGCTTCACAGATTTCTCCAATGCGCGACGGACGTCGTCCAGACAGAAGCTGCTAAGCTTAGCCTTGAGCGCCGTCGAGCATTCGAGTCGTTCGATAGTCTTATTAACCTAGCGGAAGCTAATGCAAAAGATGACGCCGATGAGATGATCGCAACGATTCTTATGTGCATTGTACGGCTTAGTGAGCTTCTACTGCAAGTTATACGCCTTGGAATTCTCAAAAGATGTGGCTAATGTGCTCTCTCTAGTTATGTTGAGCGTGATAATTGTCTGCTCGGCGACTCAACCTCTCCACCACAACTTCTAGGATTCTGCACAGGTCTCCTTCCCACAGCAGTAGCCGCCGTAGCCAAGAATACAGACGACCTGCTCAAATATGGCCTCGAAATGGTTGCAATTGCTGTTCGGCTCGGTGCTGGGCTTACAGCACGGGCTGAGAACGTCGAAGAGGCCCACGGATGTTGGGCTTATACTGTAGTCGGAGTGACTAAGAATGAATCACAAGCACTTATTGATGTTTTCCACAAACGCCAGGTATATTGATCTACACTCTGATAACACTCTGATAAGAGATATATTTTGCTGACCCAAGCAGCACATCCCTCAACATCGGCATGTATATATCGGCGTCGCATCTCGAACGTGGACAACGATATTTGGGCCACCGTCGGTCCTGAACGAACTTTGGGCTCATTCCCCTGAGCTTGGGCTAGCTCCCAAGCTTAAGCTTGCTGCTAATGCGCCAGCCCACGCAGCCCACCTCCCATTGCTCGACATGGACACAATAATAGGACACTCTGTCCTCTTGCAAACTCCAACATCTACTAGAGTAAAAATTATGTCGTCTAGTAGCTGTAAGCCATACGTAAGTGATAACCTTCGCGATCTTTTGTACCAGATGATGCTGGACATCTCTCAAAATCCCTTGCGTCTCACCGAGACTGTTGATGGGGTCGTCTCAAATGTTCATGAGGATGAAGGCAAAGAGGTAGATCTGATCATTGTCGGACCTACGGCGCATACCAGCTTGGTTCAAAATGCATTCAAAAGTGCTGGGGTGAAGGTGAATTTGATTCAACGAGCCGAAAAGGTTGCGTCGGCCCCGAATTCTCGAGCAGGCTCTAATCTTGTGGCCATCGTTGGGATGTCTGGAAGATTTCCCGGTAGCGAGAATGTAGATGAGCTGTGGAAAGGCCTTCAAGAAGGTCGAGATTTCCATGAAAAGGTAAATTTTGAAGGTGCATAATCATCGGAACCTGTACTGATATATTATAGATCCCAAAATCTCGTTTTGACCTCGATGAACACTTTGACCCGCATGGTGTCTTGAAAAATACCATGGCTACTCAATATGGCTGCTTCATCGAACGTCCTGGTCTGTTCGACAGCCGCCTCTTCAACGTCTCACCACGCGAAGCCGCTCAGATGGATCCAGTGCAGCGACTATTATTGATGGCAAGCTATGAAGCCATGGAAAAGGCAGGCTATACCCAGAACGGCAGCTTGTCAACGGATTCTAAACGAATTGCGACATATGTGGCCCAAGCCACAGATGACTGGCGCAGCATCAATGAGTGCCAAGGAGTTGACATTTATTACATTCCTGGTATAGCAAGGGCGTTTGCTCCTGGTCGATTGAATTATCACTTCAAGTGGAAAGGTGCGTCCCACAGCATAGATGCCGCTTGTGCGGGAGGTACAACAGCTGTCAATCTTGCTTGCTCAGCCCTCATGGCTCGGGAATGCGACACTGCATTGGCTGGTGCTGCCTCTATACTCACGGCGCCGGGCATGTTCGCGGGCTTGAGCCGCGGAGGATTCTTATCCACCACTGGAGGCTGCAAGGCTTTCCAAGACGGCGCAGACGGCTATTGCCGAGGCGAGGGTATTGGCGTCGTTGTTTTGAAGCGATTAGAAGACGCCGTCGCGGACAATGACAACATTCAAGCGGTTATCATGACGTCTGCACGGACTTATTCCGCAGATGCTGTTTCAATCACACAACCTCATGCAGATACGCAGGCAAAGCTATATAGACAGGTCTTGAATCAAGCGAGTGTGGATCCTGCCGACATAGGATACATCGAGATGCACGGCACCGGAACGCAACGGGGAGATCAAGCCGAAATGCAGTCAGTCATGGATGTTTTTGGTGCCAAACGTAGTAAGGAAAATCCTTTGACACTTGGAGCTGTCAAAGCAAATGTTGGACATGGAGAAGCTGTCAGTACTCAATAGGCTGTTCTCACCCAGATGTGTTACTGATTCGTGTCATAGGTTGCCGGTCTCACATCGTTAATCAAGTGCGCAATGATTTTACGAGACGGTGTAATTCCACCTCAGCCAGGAATGCCGTTCAAGCTGAACGCCAAATTCCCGCCTCTGGAAAAAAGACACGTCAAAATAGCTTCTGGGAAGACTCCTTTCGGGCCTCGTACGGACAACAATAGAATGAAGAAAGTTCTTTTGAACAATTTTGACGCCTCAGTAAGCAGATCGAGGAGTTTTCCAGAAAACAATCTCCTTCGTCTCACAGGCTAACGTTTTCTTAAAGGGGGGCAATACATGTTTGATAATGGAGCAAGCTCCGGCTCGTCCACGCAAAGGGACGGATCCACGTATTTGGCATGTAGTGGCGTGCTCTGCGCGGACATCCCACTCGCTCAAAGAGAATCAAAAACGCCTGCTCCAATATCTGGCCACCCATCCCGATACCAAGATCTCGGATATAGCTTACACCACGACCGCTCGACGTATGCACGACGTCTTCCGATCTTCATACGTTACGACCAATGTGAAGGACCTCAGTCAGCTCATTACTAAAGGATTGAATGACACTGCCACAACAAAATCAAAGCCAGTGGGGAATCGAAGCACTGTCGTCTTTGCCTTCACCGGGCAAGGCTCAGTATATCCCAGTATGGGCAAACAACTCTTCGAGACGTGTGTGATATTCCGAGAAAGCGTTCTGTCGTCTCAGAAGATCTGTAATTCTCTGAGCCTTCCCCTAGTCACAGACATCATCACCGATGACAGCATAGACATAAAAGCGAAGAGTAACGTCCAATTACAATTGGCACTGGTGGTTCTCGAAGTTGCTTTGGCGGAACTCTGGAAGTCGTGGGGTATTCGGCCAGACATAGTCATCGGACACAGCCTCGGAGAGTATTCTGCCCTTTGTGTCTCTGGAGTTCTCTCTGTCAGTGATATGCTGTATCTTGTTGGACGACGGGCATCGATCATGGAGGCAAAATGTATCGCAGGATCTCATGCGATGCTTGCTGTAAGCGCGTCCGTGGAGTTTGTTCAAGAAGCTTTGTCTTCGCAAGGTCTGTCGTCTTGCGACATCTCGTGCAAGAACGCTCCAGAGCTTTCCGTCGTCAGTGGAATGATTGGAGATCTCACAAATCTCCAGCGAACCTTTCAGGGTCAACAAATCAAGACTAAATTGCTTGAAGTTCCCTACGCTTTTCACTCGGCGCAGATTGATCCTGTTTTGGAAGACCTGGGTGCCAGCGCTAAAGCTGTCAATTTTGCGAAACCCCTCATTCCAGTCGCCTCGACTCTCATCGCTCGCGTCGTCGAAGAGGTGGGAACATTTTCACCCGAATATTTGATGCGTCAGGCGCGAGAGCCAGTAGATTTTACCGGCGCTTTGCAGGCTTGTAAACGTGTACCTTCTGTGGACGAGCAAACGTTGTGGATGGAGATGGGTCCCGCGCCCATCTGCCTAGGAATGATTCGGTCCAGTATCGACGTACCATCCACCAGGCTTCTTCCAACCATAAAACATGGGGAGGACAATTGGAAAACCATTTCTGTCTCGGCGGCCATGGCTTACAAGTCGAATGTTCCGATCGCATGGACCGAGTACCACCGAGAGCAAGTCAGCTGCCTAACACTCCTAGAGTTGCCTTCGTATGCTTTCGATCTCAAGGAGTACTGGTCGCCCTACAAGCAAGATCTCATCTTACCAGCTACGTCTACTAAAACGATCCCTGCAACTAATCTAGCACCGCAAAAGAAAGCCTTGTCAACAACATGTCTTCACTTTGTCGAGAGGGAATCTTTTGAAGGCGACACAGCTACCGTCAGTTTTTCTACTTACACTTCAGAGCCAAAATTGTACAACGCAATTCAAGGCCATCTCGTTGACGGCACTGCAATCTGTCCAGCTAGCGTTTTCTGTGACATGGCTCTTACGGCAGCCAAGTACATTCATAGCAGTACCAAAGGTGACCGCCAAGCCCCGGCAATGTCGATATCTGATTTGAATATTGCTCATCCGGTAGTGGTGTCTGTACGGAACCTGCAGCAACTCATCGAGGTCGATGCTACCATGCCCAAAGGAGGCAGTGTAGTCCAAATCTCATTCACCTCAAGAGAAGGCCCATTTTCGTACCCGGTTGGTGACTGTAAGATTCACTTTGGCAAGGATGAAGAATCCAAAGTCAAGCATGCTCGCTCACTACACCTCGTGAAGAGAAGAATCAACGACCTCACCGTCTCTGCTCGCGCGGGGCTAAGTCATCATTTGAAACGACCAACTGTCTATAAACTTTTTGCCAGTCTGGTGGAGTATAGTGATGAGTATCAAGGCCTAGAAGAGGTCTTCGTGGATAACGAATACACTGATGCCGCCGCCATTGTCAAGCTTCGCCCTAGTGTCGACACTGGCAATTTTACCTATAGCCCCTATTGGATTGATGCAATAGTGCATTTGGCTGGCTTCCTTCTGAATGGCAACCTCGCTTATGGAGATGAGATCGCTTACATTTCCACCGGATTGGAAGCTTTGCATATTTTTGTTGAGCTTTCCGAATCAAAGACTTATTCCACCTATGTATCTATCCAGCCCACGGAGAAAAAAGATGTACTTTCCGGCGATGTCTACGTATTTGATGGCGACGTACTTGTCGCTATATGCTCAAGTATTCACTTTCATAGGATGACGAAAAAAGTGTTGAAGGTCATCTTTAAACAATCTCAGCCCAAGCCTGTCGCATCGACAGCTGCGTCTGCACAAAGCACGGAGAAGGGCAAACCAGCAAAGCCCAAAGTTCGAGTCCAGAAGAGTTCAGAGCCAGATACACCAGACAAGAGCTCATCGGACCTTGACACAGACACTCCAGCTACCTCCCCTCAACCTTCAGATGCCGAAGAAAATGAGCCAGACAAAGCTGTGACTCTGTTGGGTATCGTTGCCTCTGAATCTGGTTTCGACTTGGATGAAATGGAGCCTTCTACATTGTTCGCTGACATGGGCGTTGACTCTTTGATGAGTATTGCAATCATCTCCGCAGCTGAGAAGCAGATGGGGCTAGAACTTCCGGCTAGCTTTTTCAATGATTTCCCAACGGTATCAGACGTCACAAAGGAGTTTGGCCGACCACCAAAGTCGAAGAAGGAGGTCAGTATGAAGGCTGTGGATGATCTCCTTCAGGCGAATCAGACTGCCGCCTCAGAGAACTCGACAAGTCCTGCTGAAGAGGACCCCACCAGTGAAGCGGAAAGCACCCAGGTCTCCGTCCCCGATAGTCGACCAGTCTCTCCGTCCGTCTTGAAGGAGGACGATACCGTTGCTGCAGAGATGCCTAAAGAGGTTGACGCACTTCTGTCTGCGGATACCGAGGATCCGTTGAAGGGGCGTCCCAAGGAGTACTACAGCAATCCCGTCCTCATCCGTGGGCGCTCAACGTCTAAAGAGGCGTCACTTTTTCTTGTGACAGATGGCGCCGGGTCTGCAGCAGCATATATCCATCTACCAGCTCTTTCCACAGGTAATCGCATCTACGCACTAGAGTCACCATATCTCCACTGTCCCAAAGAGTACACCTGCAGCGTTGAGGAAGTCAGCAGTAAATACCGTGCCGCTATGCGTAAAATCCAGCCTCAAGGCCCATACCTTATTGGTGGGTGGTCAGCGGGAGCAGTATATGCATATGAAGCTGCGCGTCAATTGCTTGAGGAGGGTGAGAAAGTTCTTGGCCTCATACTGATCGACATGCGAGTACCAAAGGCCATGCCGGATGCACTGGAGCCAAGCCTTGAGTTGATTGAATCAGCAGGCTTGTTTACAGGCATCAATCGTAACGGCCAGTCGCAATCTTCAGGTTCTCAGATGCTCAAGGACCACCTTGTCAGTACAGTGACAGCACTTATACAGTATCAGCCTGAGCCTTTAGATGCTTCTCGTCGTCCAAACCATACCTTTGTGATTTGGGCGAAGAAAGGCTTGAGTGAGTCTGCCGACGGCGATCCCATCGGTATCAGCGACGTTCCCAAAGAAGCGACTGGGAATGTCATGGAAGACCCAGAGACAGGCTTGAAATCCTGGTTCTATGCAAAGCGAAACGCTTTCGGGCCTAATGGGTGGGACAAGCTTGTTGGACATGTGGAGTGCTGTGTAGTGGATGGAGCTGATCACTTTTCCATGGTCGTGCCACCAAAAGTAAGTCTGATTCATACACTGTTCTTGCCTTGCACCCTTGGCTGGTCCAATGTTTTCCACACTACGAAGCTGACATTTCATAAACTTTTCAGGTCAAGATCCTCGGTCAATTCCTTGACAACAGCGTCAAGAAATGTTTAGGTAGATGACTGATGTCTTATCCTAAGGAAAGGCTTTGGGTGTGACGTGTTGGAGATTTTCATTTCGTTCGGATGGACTGCTCGTTCTCTTGTTTCCTTTTGTTCTGATATATCTCTCGGTTTGTATGTGTATTTTGAGTTGGATCTTCTTACATAGCAGCTTAATAGATGAAGTTTCACAGATATTACTTTACCACGTCTGGTGTTCCGTAACAGCCACCTTCACTTGAAGAAAGTGTAGCTAGACCTAGAAGACCTCATCTATAGCGTGGTTCCGTTTGGCTCGAACCTCACGTAATGGACTTGATCAATATTGCTCTGCCATGCTTGGCCATTTGAAACTGCCACATAAAGTGGTATGAGAATGCCTTCAAGCCATCTTTTTCCTCAACTGTGAGGTGTTGCCTAATCATCTTTGTGTCGTGCAACCCTTTCTGCTTCAGTTTTGGTTACTGTCACGATGGCTTCGCATGTGAATTCTCGGGGAGCACAACCTTGGAGCAGTTCATCGATGTCTCTACGATGGAACCAAGGAGAGAACAGGTCAGCTATTGCATGGTCTGCTCGCTCAGAAAGTCTGAACGACTGCATTCAAACACCCATCGTTGCCGTTCTTGACGGCAAGGTCTATGGTCGAAGCAGGAGCGGTCACCAGCTAGAGCGCTCTTGATCAGACGCCCACGCAAGTCCCATTGTTCACAACATTGGGTAGCCGCTGCTTCGATCTTTGATTCTAACGATCAGTCTAGCAAAATTAGACGAAACTACTTTCTATGCAATGTATTCCGGAAAGAAGCCGTTGTTGGCGCTTGGAGGCTCGCGCAAGACTTCCGTATGTTCAAGAAAATTTTGTCAATATACAGTTGCTAGCTGTGTATATCTTTCTCTTTGAAACTCAGCACTCTTGTGATTTGACGCCCGAGGCATCCGAAACACTGATGCCAGCCATATTTAGACTCAGCGAGAAGTAAGGTAAATGGTCAATACACAATTCATCTCTGGATGAGCAATCCGGATAGACTGACCTTTCTATCACTCTCTAACGTGAGGAACAAGTCTTGTGAGACATGTTAATGGTGGCGGGTAACATCTATATCTATATATACAGTATATGTCAGACTATCCGTGACGGGTGATGACAAAGGCTAGATGCATTATCATTGTGTATGCATTCTCACATGACCAGTAATAGTTGATTGCAGCCTACACCCCTTCATATTGCTGGGGCTGCGGGCTACTTTGACATCGCAATCGAGTATGGCCACGACGATGCGGGAAATCGCACAATGTGCAGCACTCTTTACGCTCGCACACATGAGTTCCCTTACGATGACATCGGCCGTCTCCTCCAGCCTTCTCGGTTCAAGAAAAAAATCGCGAATAAAGAGCTTAATCGATCCCAAATAAAGCAATATTAGTCGACTTCCAGGCCATTATCATGTCCTTTCACTTCGAAGGCACTAAAGCTACTATCATCAATATGGGTGGTATGCACGTGCGGAATAGGGATGTTTTGTCCTCGAGGCTCTGTCGCAAGATGGACAATGCTGCGTCTTTGTGCCATCGCTCCATTGTGTTCAAACCTGGTAATTGTCTTGTGCGTGCATGAATTGTGACGTATAGTTGCGATATCACGTTAGCAAGCGTTACCCAGCACTTTTAATCAAATCTTACTCTTGATGTCTTTTCTTCTTCTTCCGTACTTCAAGGTTCCGGCACATCGCGGAGGAAATTTGAATGAACTTACACACAAAAGTTGCCAAGTAACGAACCTTGTTCAAATTTTTCCAATCTTTCCCCTATAAAGTCACAGGATTCTTCGCAACAGGATTACAACTTATCAAACATCCGGCCTGCAACATGCCTGGGAAAAGAAGTAGAATCGAAAATGGTTGCCCACATGGAAATCTCCTCTTCGTCGAGGATTTACGAGACTGCCTAGGCATAGGTCTCAATGCAGGCTCCGTTTCCACCACACCAGAGTCCGCCACAGCATCTCTCGAAGTGCTCATGGTAGGTCACGACTTAGAAGCAGAATTCAAGAGCATGAAAGACCATGGGATCCATGAAAAATTCTTTCATTACTCAGGTTGCGTTGACACTCATGTGATTGCCGAAGATACGAGGCGTGACATGCCGAAGGGTCTCAGTGGGTTGATGGAATGGTACAACCTCGCCGAGTGTGAGTCTTTGAAGCCCGCCTGCCAAAACGCAAAGCGGGTATTTGTTGGCGCCCACAATGCTGGTAATGATGCCATCGCTACACTCAAGGTTGCTATCGCTCAAGCGCTTGATATGACTTTGAGGAGTCAGTACTGCGAGGCTTCTGAGGGTACGTCGAGTCTCCCAGAGGACTGGTACAACAAGCCACTGCGGGGAATGAACAAGAACCTACTCCTCCTCGCCTACGATAGCGAAAACGCGGAAAACGATCGCTACAAGCCAGCCGTGAAGAATCGCACTACTGAACATGGCTTTGCATGGTGGTACGCAGCTGACTGTATTGACACTGTTCCTCCAGGTCTCCACGGGGTAAACTGGCACGCGTATATCCAAGCAAGGCATTGGATAAACAAGGCTTTCCTTCGTTATGAGAACCAGAAATTTCTGGTGGGAAACTCCAAAGGCTTTTGGAAAGATTACGGTAGGTCACAGACCTATGATGTGGGGGAGGGGCCGGCGCCCTTCCATGCGCTGTTTGAGGAACTGGCTGCAAAGCGTAGCATAGCAAAACCTGTCCTGCAATCCATTGAGTCAAAAACACCAGCACACAAAACTGGAAGTCATTCTCGTTTGGCATCCGGGGTATCGATTCCTGAAGAAAATGGCAATATGCAGGATATTCGTGGGTTAGAGAAACTCCCAGCGGCTTTGATCGGGACCAATGTCGTTAGCAATATGGATGCCAACCCTCCACTGGCTGGAAGCGATGCGAAAACCCGAGCCAGCGTTTCAACTAAAGGCAGTCCTTCGCAAAGAGGACGGACGGGTTCCGTAAGAGGTCCACCAAGCAAGGATGGCTCTTCAGGCAATGGTAGTGCACCAAGTCGAGGTGGAGCGCCAAGCAGAGGAAGACCCTGGCCCAAAAGAGAACAGCCAAAGCAGGAAGACGTGCTAAACGGAGACACCACAACTGCAAGCAGCCTGGTACCAGCTTTTGACGACATGACTCTCACCACGAGTACCACGACTGTCCAGAGTACAATTTTGACGACTAATGGTGTCACAGTGAGCACAAGCACCGAAACAAACACACGTGCTACAATCACTTGGGCACAGGTCGCTAGTGTTCATGATAAGACCAAGACAAGTTCTACAAGTCAGGTGTGAAGGGGTCAAGAAAGCTAGCCGTAATTCACTGCTACGAGTAGATCTGGTTGCTAAGGGTCAAGCCACAGCAGCCACAGCAGCCACAGTAGCTACAGCAGCTACAGTAGCCACAATAGCCATAGTAGCTACAGTAGCTGTGGCAGCCACAACAGCCAAAGTAGCCGCAGCCAAGGACATGCTGGCAAGCCGAGTCGCAAGGAGCATGTCACCAAATGATCTAATGCTGAAGGGTCTTCTGATAGGAATAGAGAGGAGAGGGTCCAACACCAACTAGTCCTAGGAAGTCACACCAAAAAGAACCGCCGGACGTCCAACAAACACGCACCTCACGCTTCCGCCCAAAACGCCTACCTACACAAGAAACCTTGCCACGGGCCTACCAAAGTCCGTGCTTAGAGCCATTGGAAATACTACACATGCTTGTTGGTACCATGGAGGGTGAGCCAGATATATGCGGACGAGACTAAAGTATTGTCACGGAGGCTGGAACTGAAGCTCAAAACCTTGAAGATCCTGTTAGCGGAAGACACACTACAAGCAACAACCCAGGAGATTCGGAAGGCATGTCAGTGAGAATCAGTTTAGAGAGCTAAAGACAAAAGGCAGAGGAGCTGGTTCTAGCACGGATAGAAGCTGGCAAGATACATACGCCGCGCTTGGATGGTCGAGGAATCGAGAAAAAGGACCAGCGGTCAAATACACAGGAGATTGGGGCCCGGTACCCAAGAATTGTTCATGAAGGATTTCCTGGCAAAGCTACGACTAGGCGAGAATGTTGGACAATAGCTGGCTAGGTAAATGACGAGATGCTGATTTTGGGTCGGTCATTGTTCTCTACATATGGTGGAGGCAACATAGCGTGGTGATGGTTGGTGGCGAGGGTGGAAGAGTCCGGCTTCGGGGCGATGGGGTAGGAATGGTGCATTGAGTAGGAGATAGTTGAAGAGGAGGTTTGTACAATGCGTTTTGGATGCGAAGGGGTGCCTGGGCTTAGGTTGTTCAGGTATAGTCAAGGTAGGAGAAGGGAAGAGTTGAGGATGTTTGGTTTGAGAGGGTTTGAGTAGAGAAGGAAAAATCTGTAGTTGGGGGGCTCCGAAGGACGTGGGTTGGAGGAGGGGTTGTGATTTGATGGTGGAGGATAGTGTCGGATATTGTCTTTGGAATGTTGAAGTAGCGAAGGAGCTGGGTCCTACGCGCAGATTGGGAATTTTGCTTTGAGATGTCTCCCTCTTGGGCTTTGGTCCGTAGCAGGCGTGCGTCACAATATAATATTATTCCCGCGAAACGTGGAATTGATGTTCATCATCTTTGCCAGAGCGCCATTTTCTTTACCATGGGTTAGAGCCAGGAGGTATCCAAGTGCGTGGAGTCAGTAGGAGTTCGAAATTGGAAGTATACAGATCTGTCTTTCAATCGATGGTAGATCAAGGTATTCGTCTTTGTAGGTGGATGTCACAAACAAGGATTCGAATATTCCACCAATCGAAATGAAAACATCAGGGTCAAGATGCCTGAAGAGGATGTAAAGCCTTAATAGGCGTGTTTGGTAGGCTTCACAGATACACTGTAAGATCACTAGGCTTTGTAAATAACACACACTTTGAAATTCCAACTCATCGAGCCACGCTCATAGCTTATAGAGCTACCAATCCATGAATCTGGCAAGGCATATTCTTGGTGTCAGTTAAGTTACAGTATTCTGACATCGTAAAGCAGCCCCCACGACCAGGATGCAACTCTCGCACCATTGCGCCAAGAGCTCGGGATGCGCATTCTGCATTATCATACAACAACACCGTGCTGGTTGAGAGAGGGCCCGCACCCCAGTCAACTCCGATCCTCGAGGTTGTACTATTCCAAGCTAGACAGCCCCCCTCCAACTTTGTCACTTTGCTAAGCTGCCCACCGTATTCCTTGTCCTCGCAAAAGGAGTTTTTATCGTCGTAGGAAGCGATCCAGCCGTAAGTCTCTCGCTTATCTAAGGTGGAGGCGGGCAAGCTGAGAGATGGAAGAGAGAGGGCCGCGGTACCCAAGGCGAACATAAGAAGTGCGCTGAATTGCATGACTGGCATTGCATGTGATTAGGAATATGGCGTGAGCGGTGTTCGAATTGGTGACGAAGGGATCTGTCGGGACGTGTTGGGAAATGAAAATAGTGATTTTTCCGCGAGACTACGGACGAAGAGGAGGGGGAAGCGGATTGGTGACAGTGTTCGTATAGCTGTGAGAACGAATGGGGCCTGCAAAAGGTGTTTGTGAATTGAGATCAACTCAAAGGAATGGTGATGAATGTGATTTTGGTTCGTCAGGTATAGACACTGATTGGAATGGTAGTAGAACTGATTTGGGGAAGGAATTGCAGGATAGACAGTCTCTTATGTAGCAAGAGCCAAGCCAGCGATGGAGTCTTAGACATAGGCTTTTTTTGGATCATGAAACTCTGAAATCGCTTCATACTCTCGTCCACGCCACCTAAACAAAAGACATGTTTCGTGGAGTGTATCACTCGCAACGGTTGTCAAACGCCTTGTCTGGAAATAGATCGCGACGTAATGAGAATATGAAAGCGTTCGAGATAGAGTCATGATTCAACTATAGGAGGCTGGGTTCATGAACTCTGACTCATGTGAAGTACGCAATTTCTTGACAGGTGAGAATGTGCGTCATTAGTATCATCGGTCGTAATTTGGGAAGACAAAGGAATCAGTGTCTGCAAAACTCGAATCCTCAAACATTTGCACAGAACAACAACGCTTCTTCCATTTCGCATAACTTCTCCCAGGATCGGAACAAGGATGAGGCAAGCAGGGTACTTCAACAGTATCTCATAATAGACAGTGTCTATGGATATTCACAGCGATTAACTCAACCGTCGCTTTGTCCGACAAGGCAGAGAGCTTCATGAAGAAGCTGTCATTTCCGTGGTCTAGCATCTTTCATTTCCGTGGCCTTTCGGGTACATGCGTCTCGATGCTAGGGTGCACTCCTAGTAGCTAATCACGCCGGAGAAAGATATGCAAGGAATCCTTGCCTCGGCAGCAGGGGATGAAGCCTGAATAGAGCACAGAATTTTTCCTAACGGCTTCATGGGAATAACGCAGTATGAGAGGTTGCAATGCAGTGACACGGTCTTCTGACACCGGCGCTTCTACAGAAAGAGCCAGCATAGAGACTGATATACTTAACGGTTACTGTAGTGAGTTATTGTCTTTGTAAATGAGGTTAATGTTTACTCGGCGTGCGCACGGCGCAAACCGTTTCAGGCTGGCTAAGACTCGACCATAGACAGCTAATGAACTTCATGCTCTGACGAATCGTGTATTTGTATTTGCCAGTGAGTGAGGAAGACGGAGCGGGCCGTGCAAGTAGACGCCCAAATCCATCGTTATCAAATCAGATCCCAGATCATCGAAACAAACGACCAATCCACATCTTCCATCTAAGGTATGCATCCCCTGATCACTGCAGCTACACTAACAGATACTCCGTATCGAAAAAGACTACGTACATTGCCCCGTGGTGTTACCCTATTATTCGTCTATCCATAATGTGAAACGCTCAAGTGCTGGGAAAATGCGTCAGCCTAGGTAGGATCAAGTTTGGCCCCTTCATTGATGGGTGGAAATCAACATGCAAATTCCCTTTGAATCATTCTTCCAGTCACTTTCTGTGCCTATGACACGCTAATCCCGGATTTCATCATGTCAGCGTCTATCATGTTTGGGCATTATGCCCTACCTTTGCCTCAGTCTCTTCTGCTTCTCCTTCCTTGCTCACCATCCGCTTCCTGTGTCACCAGCATTCCCTTCGTTGTTCGATAGAACATCCATTCCTTACCTTCATCCACGGTCCTGGCTGACTGTCCTACGTTCGTTACTCAACCTTCATTCATCAGAAGCCCAGGTCGGCGTCCCACAGCATTCGCCTAGTCATCCCTCACTTCACCCAACAACACAACATCACGCCCCGCCGGCTACATCCCTCGATCAACATGCGTGGACTCACTGTTCTCATATCCATCCTGCTCCTACCTGCTTCTCTCGCTCTACCTAGCATTCACGGTCAAGGCCATAAGCACTTCTACAAGCGTGAAAACGCATATGAGTCTAGGCGGCCTTCAGGTGCTCAGCCCACCGGGCTTGCTCCCGGCCCCTACAACATAGGCAATGGCACTTCAGGAGTCGCAGGTACGGGCACTGGTCTTGTTACCCTTACTGGCATTACTGGCACAAGCTATGTTACCATCCAGAGTACCATCTACCAGACTGTTGCCGGCGCTCCAGCCGACTCTGCATCACAAGCTGCCGCTACCGGAGGGGCAACATTTGGCTCAGGGAATGAGTCCGCGGATACATGTGGAGGGACTGTAACTGTGACCTACGCTCCTACTATCACCGTCACCGTCACCGGTATCACGGTACCAGCAGAATCTGCCGCTATAATCTCTACATCGTCGGCTACTGTTGAGGCTGGAGCTCCACCAATGGCGTCGTCCATCACTCCAGAGGCAGTACCATCGGGCCCAACCTCGACTGCTCAATCGCTCGCGCAAGCCGAGACCGCTGCACCGATTCCAGAGAACACAGTACCAGCTCAAGTTTACTCGACCTCTACCTTGGGGAGCACACCCACGGAAGCTAGCACTGTCACTGCTGTACCCGCTGAAGCTGCTACTACCGCGGCTGCTACCCCATCAGTCGTCACATCTACTACTGCATCGGCCGCTCAAGGCGGATCTACTACGGGTACAGCCGGTTCCAAGCGTGGTGTGATCATCCCAGCGGGTGGCGCAGATCAACTCTCGCTGGTCACCGCCTTTAATGACTCCGAAAAGATCATATGGGTTGGTAATTGGTACTCCTCTGGACCTCCCAACCTCAATCCGAGAATCGACTTCGTGCCCCAAAATTACGGCAAGGATTCCGACACTAGTGGCGAGTGGACCAAGAACGCGCAGAAGGCGGAAGCAGAAGGTCAGAAATATTTCCTTAGCTTTGGTGAGCCTGGAACTCCCAATGCCGAGCTCTACATGGATGCACAGGACGCTGCCAACCTCTGGATGAAGGAGATGCAGCCGTACGCCAAGGCAGGCATCTCAGTCGGCGCCCCAGGCAACCTCCAAAACACGCAAGATTTTACCTACCTCTCCCAATTCCTCGATGCCTGTGACAGCCTTGGCTGCGACATTGGCTTCATCGCCGTTCACTGGTTCTACGTTGCCGCTGCCGGCAACGAGCAAGGGTTCAAAGACTGTGTCAACAACGCCACGAAAATTGCCAACGGCAAGCCTGTCTGGGTCGACAACTTCCAAGCCACCGGTACCAACGAGGCACAGCAAGCTTTTCTGGGGGATATCGTGCCGTGGTTAGAGCAGAATGAGGCGGTTCAGAGATACGCATACGTCACGCCTAATAGCAGCACCGGTACTGGCTTCCTCAATGCCGATGGGTCGATTTCGTCGCTGGGAACTTTCTACGCCAACTTGTGATGGGACAATGACGGCAATAACAGTGGTCTGACATCACAAGTGATCTGTGTTATGATGGATGGATAGCCAAGCGAATTGCATAGCGGAGGGTTTCATACCTGCTTCTTGACGAAGGTAGGGATTTCATTCTCGATGACCATGCCATTAACTGCTTTATGTAAACAATTATATGGTGGATACTGGATGGCATGTGCAAAATGATAGCTGGATGAAGCTCATGCACTGTCAATCCTCTCTTGCCTCGCTGGGAAGTTGCTCTTCATCCCTCGTAGCCTCATTCAAGTCTGCTCTCCAGATAAAACCGTAGGCAAAACCGAGACAATACTACCCGCCCTGCAAAGCAGCAACCTCACACAAGCATTGATGCCGGGAGCTCTTCCTATCGATTCACACGCCTAACTAGGTCTCTACCTTTCACCGACTTCATCTATGCCACCAAAATACTTCTTACTAGAGGGACTTGCGCCAAAGAGCCCATCACTATCACCCCTAGCCCCTCCAAATAATGTCTACATACCTTACAGACGACCACCCATCCACTCATCCATCAAGAC
>JASZXT010000156.1:0-46565 GCA_035521555.1 Lecanoromycetidae sp. Uapishka_2
ATAGTATAGAATACCGTTATAAAGAAGCTTCGTTCTAAGTAGAAGGTTACTCTAGCCGTTATATCGTTAGGTATCGTATTAATATTACTAGAAGGAGGCCGTACAGCTTATTTATAATTTAAGATACCTCTAGATTCTAACGCTACGTTAATATATAGAGTTAAGAAAGGAACGAATCTGGCTAAGCTTATTAAGCGTATATTAGTTATCTTTTAGGACGAGTTATTAATATAGAGCCGCTTTAATATAAAGGCCGTCTATCGTATACTCTAAGATATTACTAGTAATAAAGCGTGGTTCGGTAGTAAGGTAGTATACTTCTATAGCGACTTCCGATAGACCCTTCCTATTATAGTAGGAGGCTCTAGTAGGTAGGTTATTAATATATACCTATAGTAGGCTAAGTTCTGGAAGGATATTATACGACTAAACCTTACTATTAATATACGGCTTAATAACCCCGACCTTACTAATATAGTACGTAAGGAGATAATAGATTTCGCCCGCGACCTACTTAGAATTAGTAATAGTAATACCCTATAGAAAAGCGCTATAAATAACGACGAGGTTACTCCGTAGTCTTATAGGTATATAAGCGATAATCTTATCGATATACTTATAGATAGGGTATATCCTAAGGTAGGGTCTCCAGTCGATAGCTTTTTAAGGTAGTATTTATCTAAGCGGGCGATTCTTACTATTACTAATAAGGACGTTACTCGTATTAATAGGAAGATTATATTACGTATACCTAGTAAATTAATAATATACTAGAGCGTCGACCGCGCTATTTCTAACGAAGATAAAGATATATTCCCTATAGAGTACTTTAATACCTTTTACGAAGCCTTACTACTACCCTATAAATTATATATTAAACTAGGGGTACCTATTATACTACTTAGGAACCTCGATCTACCTCGCCTATATAATAGGACTCGCCTAAGGGTTATACACTATCGAAAGTATATCTTTAAAGGAGAGATTATAGGGGGGACGTATAATAGTGAAAAGGTAATACTATTTAAGACTCCGCTATAATTAAAGGAAAATAATAAGTATATACTAATACCGTTTATACGTAAGTAGTACCCGGTACGCCTAGTATTCGCTATAATAATAAATAAGTCGCAGGGGTAATTAATAAAGTATATAGGTATTAACCTCTAGTTACGTCCTACTTTTAGTTATAGATATCTATATATCGCCCTTTCTAGGGTTACGAAGAAGGAGAACCTCTACGTTATCGGGCCTAAGGCTCCTAAGTATACGAATAAGCGTTTAATAAAGAATCTAGTATATAAATAGATACTATTAGATAATTAGTAGTATAGATAAACTATCTATAGTTTAATTAGCTAGCTATATACTTATATAATTATAATCTACCCCTCTAAATATTATTAATAAACTCCTCTATATCTTACACGCTCTAACCCTCCGTATTATATCTATACTATTACGCGTACAAGCTATATGCTATCCGAAGAACAGGATACCTAATAATCGATACTATCCGGCCTAGTAACGACTAATTCGGTAGTAGCCTCCCTCTCCTCTATTAATAAAGCCCGACCCCTCTCCTCTATCTAGTAATATTTAGTCTAGGGGAAGCTCTACCTACCCTCGCCTACGGAAATACGAGCGAGATATATAAGATCTATTAAATAAGTAGGATAAGTAGAACAAGCGAGATATATAAGATAAGTAAGATAAGTAAAATAAGCGGGAGTAACCTCGATTTATATCCGAATAGTAGGAGGAGGTAGATAAGTAGGAGCGAGCTAGATTTAAACGGATCTATTAGGAGGAGGCGGATAATATTATAAAAAAGGAGGAGAGCTTAGGCTAACTACTACTTCCGAGTCTTAAGGAGTATATCGAGGTTATATTTATAAGATATATAGAAGAGAATATCGAATATATATAGTATCCGCGCGATCTATACTTTATACGCCGCTCTTCGCCTTTTCTAGCGAGTATCCTTCGAGCCGATAATAAAGTATTATAAGAATATATCCGTAGTATTATTAACCTTAGCTATAGCGCTTTAGGACTTCTTCGGAATAAGTTCGTAAGGGATAAAGCTTAGACGCCCGTTTCGGTACTAGGCTTAGGGCTACGTATATATAGTTAAGCGCTAGGTAGCGAAGATAAGTTTAAGAGTAAGGGCTATATATATACGGGTTAGGTTTTAACGGCTTGTAGCTAGCTAACAGTTACTATTTAGGGTAGCTAGCCTTAGGGTATAGAGGATAAGGATAGCTATAAGCTATAGAAGGATTAGGACTATACCGGAATAGGCTAGCTTAGCGCTAAGGGCTAAATTAGTATCAGTTTCTAAATACCTCGCTAATCGACTAGAAATCGGCTTAGTAAATCGCTACCTCTAAACGCTACCGTATACGCCCCTAATATTATTCTTCAACACTTATATATACGCGCCCCTTATTTATATCTATAATATTATCCTCCGAAGCTTGGCTACGTGTTCCTAGGAGGTGTTGATAGTATACGACGAGGGCGTCGCTTTTGATGTTTTTAGTGGGCAATTGTCACGGTTGCGCCGAGCCTTACTAGCTATATACGGCTAAAGCCTTGGCATTAGCTTGGCGCATGCCTTCTTCTCAGTAAAAATTTGAATTTTTACAGGCATTCTCTAGTCTCGCAATAATAATATTCAATGTTCGAGTTGGAAGGTACGATTTGACACGATCATTGATGATTCTGATCGAGATTCCAACATGCAAATGCCAAGCTCAGTTTCTAATTAGTGGTGCTCAGCCCCCATGGCCCGCTTCCAACACCAGTCATTGACTCATTACTCGTATTGTTGTTCTAGGTCACTCTTCTTAGCTCAATGAAACAAACACTCCTCAGCCCTGTTCCAAGGTACAGTATTCCACGGGCAACTTTGACTTTGAGGCCAAGGCTTGGTCCAAGTTGTTCACGAGATACTACGGTTTGATACTACCGTCGCCAAACGTTGTCTCATCCATACAGCAGCGCAGTCAGACTCACCTGGATTGTTGTGTCACAGTCTCTAGCAAACTCTATGTCTAAGATGCTTCCTATTCAGGTCGGATGCCAGACGCGTATGGTCAATGACTTTCTCGACACGTCGGGCAAATTACTACTGTCTCACTGTGTTACTCACAGCATGTTGGTGCATAGAAATATTGTTATCCCAAAACTTCTTAATCTTGCACGAGATCTCGTCGAGAGACCACGTGCCACTAACTCCTTATCATGCTGCAGACGCTTTCAATTTCTACGATACTGAGATGTCTGCACCAAGGCGATTAGATGAGTATCCTAGGAACCACTTGATATTGATATTTCTTGCGAAAGAGCGGCCAACAGGAAGCTGTTGATGGCAAAATGCTACTACAAAGGTCCATATGGCTCTGCGGCGTCTTGGCCCTGCTAGGAGATGCCGCCACAACAGGAACAGGAACCTCAACGCTGATTAAGTCATCTTCCACCATTTCTTCCTCATCCCTTGTTAAAACTGTTACGTCTTCATCTGCAACGAGCAAAGTCACATCCTCATCTCCATCGTCAGCTACTGAAAATGCATCGTCAGTGCGCTCTGGGAGCAGCTCAATGCTATCTAAAGCTTCAACATCATCAACAATGTCGCAGTCGCCGTCGACGTCGCCGAGAAGCAAGTCGCAAAGCTCCCCCCCATATGCGACGGACGAGACATCTATCCAATCAAGCTCAGTGACGGCAAGCGGCAGCTCTTCCCAGAGTGCACCATCAGGTCAAAGCACAGAGCTATCGCTTTCCTCCAGTCGGCAGGCATCATCCCAAGCCAGCAATGCGGCAAGTCAATTGTCTTCTGAGGAGCAGTCTTCCGCTTTCTCGACTCGAACTCCATCTTCGATGCCCTCACAGACAACATCGATAAGTCCCTCGAGACCAACGCTTTCAAGCGGAGCAACCAGCAAGTCAGCACTGTCACTTGCGACCACAGGGACGAGGACGGCAAGCCTCAGTGGAACAACAACCCAAAGGCAATGCAAAAAGGATCAGTCTTGAAGGATTGTGACGCTAATTTTTTTCTAGCACAATGCCCACATTCACGTTGAATGTGCTGGAAAATGAGTACAACCCATTCAACTGGTATTGGAATGTCACTCTGAACACCGATGACAAAGGACAAATTTATTTCGATATCCCGCAGACGTTCGTCGTAAATACTGTAGCAGCCCTTGTGACACACGCAGCTGGTCAAGCGTGCCCAACACCGGATCCCGAACCCCCGTCGCCTCTCAGAAAAAGAGATGTGCTTTCCGACTTTTCCTGCGCCATCGGTAGAGTGGTCAGCCTTATGAGCGGTGTCCATTATAATTCCTGGATTTTTCGGAATTCTGAGCAGCTGCCGATATTCCCGGGCTTCAACCCGGACATGGAATCTGTCATGACAGAGATTGCCCTTTCTGCCGGACAGAAGAACGGTGATCTAACTACTATCGTAGGCTGGGATACCACCGTGAACATGGGAAAATTCTATTTTGTTCTCGAGGTAAAGCATGAATGGGAACCTGCTGCGAATTTATCTGTCAACACTATAGCAGCCGACTGGCTGGGTCAACCCGGCGAGGTAGGCTCGACTGGTACTGCCATGCTGACCGCATCTAAAACAACCTCTTCCAGTGCCCAAAAGTCACGCTGCGCAAGTAGTACCTTCACAGATGACAACGGTCAGCCTACAGTAGTGGTCAGTCTGCACTTGCTTAGGCCTTGAAGCGAATATTAACTGACAACTTCTTGAAGCCAGGGTGTTGCACTGATAAGCTTTGCAATGCTGCTTCGACTGCTACTACTTGCGGCTGGGTAAGCATCCCTTTTGATCTTATGTTCCCTGCATATCGTCTCTCGATGTACTGGCAACGCATACGCTCAGTAACATTGTGCTGACTTATCGGACGTAGGGTCCTCTACAGAGCTGCCAGTGCTGGCCTCTTGTTGGAATCGCAATTGATACCATGGTCAACCCACAAGGACAATGGGAAGATACCCAAAGTACCCTTTCTATGATCGCCCATTTTCCCCTTTCCACAGCGTCGGCTGAACTGCCTGTTGATACCACGACCTCAACTCTGATGTGTAGCTATACCAGCGGTGGCGCGCCCTACAACATGAACTACATGTCCGCATCAACAGCAGTGCGCAGCTACTGCTCAGCTATGGTCCCAACAGCGTCAGCGATCCAGATACCCGGTGCAACACCCAGTGCATGTGCGGTCCAAAACCAAAACCCGCCGTATCGACCGCCTGGGAGCCAGAACCAGTGCGATGGTCAAGGTGATATCATTTTTGCGCCGACGATCAACAATGCTGAGCAAGGGTGCGAAGATGCGGTATTCGGGGAGTGGTTCACCATGGATAATTGTCTCCATGGGTTTCTGATGCCATTGGACATTTGTAAGTCAGCTTGCTCATAGTTCGTTCTCCTACTGGGGATCCGTGCCCCCTTTTCCCTTCCCAATGCCATCATCTCTGTTTTCATTCCCGGTCGTTCACCAAATCCCGAGCTCCCTCAATACTCACAGCAACCGTCACATATCTGAGTATCTCCGTGAAGATCAATCAAAGAAGCGTATCAAAGCTGACTGACCATCGATCCCCTATTCTAGGTGACTCAACCTTCCTAAAACCAAAATACGGCGGAACTGCAACTTACCAATGCATCAACTACCGAATCTTCGCCAGCTACCATAGCACTCTACCGTGCCAAAATGTTCATGACCAAAGTAATGTGTACTGCAACATTGGGTGGATGCTACCGGAGAAGGGTTGCTATAAGAACTATTGTGTTGACTCGGAAACTACAGGTACGGGTCAATCAGGGGGAGCTGGAGCTGGGGCTGGAGGTGGTCAAGGTGGTGATCCGCACAAGGCAGAATGATTACAAAATACATATTACTTGGATTCTACGCAATCCGCTAAAATTCCTTGACATTTTGACGGCACACCCCTCAATATAAAGCATTTATTTTTGAGGCTGCGGCCGCCTGTATCAACTTGAAACACGCCAGTCAAGCTGGGTAGAAGTTCTTCAAGTAAATTTCTCGGAGATATAATTCTTGACATACTAATGTTGGGTTCAACTCTAGCCCGCAAGCAAGATTGGTAGCTCGATACAATTGTTACTGATCCCTCACCCAAGGTCCAGAGGGTTTCTGTGCATAAACGGTAGTCATTCTTCGACCCACATGCCTAAGTGGTGGTAACTTCTTCGTTTGCGACTCAAGAACCCGTGCTCGTGGGATGCTACGACTCTACCGATCTATACCATAGCGGAGGCTCAGACGGAAACCTCGAACCAGCTTCCTTCAACCCAGGATTCTATGGAATTTTTGGCTTTCGACTGTCCTGCTGTCAAGAAAGACCCAGCCTCCGTTGCCCTGTAAGCGGATACGTTAACACAAAGTACAAATACGATGATGTGTCTATTATCGTCGAAGAAACTAGTGAATCTACGCTCAGTCGTGGCAGGTCAGTACCAGGCGTTATCTTATTAACAATTTTCTAACGGAAAGGGTCTCTTGGAGGCCACCACACTCTAGCACGAATTCGAGGGATGGACTCCTACAGTGATGATTTAGAAAAGACTTGCACAAGCATGAGAGATGACTCCACGAAGGGATTGGGCGAGTTGGGTAGCAGGGTTTTAATATCGAATCATAAGGCTGGAATTTCTACGAGGAAGTGAGCACGAGAGATCTGAGATGCTCATACTACTTTGTCTCGAACGCATCTAGCCCTGGTTCAGAAGTACACACTGGTCATGGGAGGTTGTGATCCACACCGGAGGTGACGATTACATTCTGTGTAAAGCTACACGACTGGTGTCAGGATTAGACTCTGACATGGATTTGAACGTTATCTAGCTGTCCAGAGTAAAGGACTTCTCCTTCTCGGTCTACATATCAATGTACGTAGACTATTAACAAGGTGCAGAGTCATGACATTTTATATTGAGTAGCGGACGATGGGAGCGACAAATTATACGGAACTTTAGGTACATAGGCTCGCTCGGCTCGGTAGGGTCACCCCCTAGTTCTAAGGTTTACCCGAGACAGGGGCCCTATCTTAACCCTCCCACAGGCTCCCTCCAATTCGAACGGCAAACTCCGTATGCCCAACAGATTACCAAATCCCTGGGACCATCGAGCATGAAAAGAAAGGTAGACCATGATCCAACTTTCAACAATGTCAAATTTATCAAGACGGAAAAGGAAGGCGATACGAATTACAGTGAAGATGTCAAAAAGAAGATCACCGCTTCTGCACGCACTGGACAGGCCTGCGATAGGTGCAGAGTGAGTCCGACATGCAAATGGTAGTTCTACCTTGTATTCATCCAATGACTGATCATCCTGTCGCAGGTCCGGAAAATGCGTTGTGATGATCAGGCCAATGGATGCGCGCCGTGTATGCAAAACAACACTGAGTGCAAGACTACAGATAGGATCACTGGAAAGGCGACAGTGCGGGGATACGTCCAATGTCTTGAGCAACGGCTCCAGCAGCTCGAGAATCACAATCGTGAGCTGCAAGCCCGATTGATGTCATTGGGAGAAGACGTGAAGCCGAGCAATGGATACACAGACCTTTCGACGGCGCCTTTACTGCAATGGCACGAGAACGAGAGGCTGGGCACCCAACAAACATGGGAAGGCAATGGACGCAGGAGGGATATGGCAAATGTCGATGATCAAGTCAACAAAATTGTTCTCAACGGCTCATCTCCCTCGACATCAACTGATGAGCAGTCACGACTTCCTGAGTTTCGTACGGGCCTTGCTGGCAACAACTATCTCGGTCTCTCCACAGGCAATTCACTCTTGAGCTCTATACGAGGCACTGCAATGAATGTACTCGGAATGGAGATTGATCTGGCTAATTACATGTCTCCTGATCTGGACGAGCCTGATCCTTCAACCTCTTGGACACGTCCGGTATACAACAAGTCCTACAGGGCGTTCGTCCAAACTGCTTTCGGTACAAGCCCGAAGTTGAATAAAGTCGAGCTTCCACCAAGAAGTGAAGGGCTGAACTATGCCGAGCTTTACTTCAGAGTAGTGAATTGTTACCTTCCCATCCTACACAAACCAAGCTTTTTGGCTATGGTAAGATCACCTGTACACAATGAACAAGTCCTAGCGCTAAGAAATGATAGATCACAAGAGTGTATGACGATCCAACGTTCGAGCCATCCTTTGCCGAGATTGTCATGGTACACACAATGTTTGCAATTATGTATAATCAGCTCGCTGTAAGAACACCGCACAGCGCTGAACGCCGGGCCGAGATGAACCAGTCTTCTAATTTCCACTATCACTACGCTTTAGGCTTTTTCGGTCAATTGATGGCCAGTCACACGTTGGCGGATGCACAAGCCTTGACGATGCTCTGCTTGCACATTAGAAATTTGCCGAAGCCAGGACCCTGCTGGATGATAACGAGCATAACCCTCGATTTGGCCATAGAATTAGGCTTACACCGTTCGGCAAGACGGTGGGCGCCAACAGCTAAGAGGAATACGCTGGAAATAGAGATTAGGAAGCGCGTCTTCTGGTCACTTCTGGTTATTCATGTCATCGTTGCAGGCAATCTGGGTCGTCCAATGGCATTGCGCTCAGACGACTGGGATGTCGAAATGCCAGAAGCCATCGACGACGATTTGCTTTCTGACAATGGACTGGACACTTCGAGGGCTGGGAAATGCAATTTCCTGGTCGGCTTAGAAGCTCTGAAGGTTGCTCCCCTGTACATGGACTTATACAATAACATCTATGCTGTCAAGCGCTCGCCCCAAAATTATGTTGACACTGTTCTTCGACTGGAGAAACGCATCAGTGACTGGTTGGAAAAGTGGCCAGTAGAGCTGAAAGACGAATCTGCTGCTGACAATGAACTGGGTCGAGTCCATACCCAGTACCTGGCCATCTGGGGTCTGCATATTCGGCTGTTGCTTCGTCATCCTTCGCTCTCAATGGCCCAGTCTTCAGACTTCAACAGTGAGAATCTTACCATATGTATGGACGTCTCTCGAAGGATGCTTCATCATGTCAGGCAATTGCAGAAATACAGTACTCTTGATGGAACCTGGCAGAACGGTGCATTATACATCCTTGCTATTGCCACCACACTATTCGGGCATTGGGAGCGCAGGCAGTCAGTGACCTCTGCAGACCTAAATGCTCTCAAGGAAGACATGGATTGCTGGCTCAGCATCATTAGTGACATGAGCACTTTGCTAGGTGTGCTTCACTCCTCTCTAGGATCTTCCGTGTCGCTTACAATAATACAGGATCGGGTAAGCGTTTGCAAGATGCAATTCGCGTTCCGATAGATCGTACTCTCAAAATGCTATCTCAGCTCTTATCAGAAAAAGAAACCTCCCTCCGAATGCCTTCCAACCAACAATCAGATCCGCCTACTCAGCCCTTACCTTCTGGTCACACGTCAGCACCCCATCAATACCATCCCAACCCCGAATTCCGAGCGTATGCTCCTCCCAGTGATGGCACCAACGCCCAAATCCAAACCGATAATCCGCCCAATGTTTACCCTCCTCAACCTACTGTTGCACCTCCACACCCTCCACTAGCGTACCAAAACGCTCCGCAATATCCCTACCATATGCCCTACCCAACCACCAATTCGACTTACCCCCCATCCTTTCCATCAGTTGAAGCCTTGCCAGCGACGGCTGCTGCAGCAAATGCCTATCTCAACAATTTTGCACCACCGACCAATCAAGCCTACAACGCGCCCCCATATACCAATTTTCACGCGCCTGGCAGTCCCACTTCCTGGCGCAATTGGGCCGGCAACATGGCATCCAATCTCGAGCCTGGTGTTGAACCAGAGGCTGAGTATATGAGCTCTGCTTCCGCGCTTATGCAACTCGGTGGGCGCAGCGAGGGTAGCAATGGGCAAAATCTGCAAACGGGAGTGGAGATGGGCCAGACTGGGGCTAATACTGGAGCACAGACGTGGCCGTTTCTTCAATGGACTTAGGGATGCGAAATGAGTTGCCGGACGGGAGGACAGGTATTGGATGATATCCAGGGGTTTTGGGAGGTGCAAAAGTCAAAACAAAAAGATACTGTAAATTGGTTCGGACTTGTAAAGTCTGCACATAGTCCGGTGAAGTCAAGGGATGGGATGCAAAGGGCAACGACAGGGGGAATGTCAAAAAGGCGTTTGATCATTGGATGAGGAATAGCAGCGTAGGATATCCATAGGATTTTGCAATTATACCCAATCGACAATTCAGTTTACCCAATCTCACGAACCCTGATCAGATCGTATACGCCATTTTTTGACCGATCCTTCGCTGATGGATCATTCAACAAATATGTTGCGAGTATCCACTGTCATTGGAGAGAACTTCGAATCGTCGAAGCACAAAGTGGTCCCTACAGAAGTGCGACTCGGCAGATACACAGGCACCCGAAGTCGGGTCGAAGTCACTCAGGAGAGCCCCGAGAGTAGCTCAAATAGTCTTTAGGGCATTCTGGTGTTTGAACGCTACTCTTTCCAAGTTTTCTTGTTCATCGAAAATATGTCTCGATGCATCTGGCTCGCAATGTCTTCGATTGAAATCTGAACTTTAATTCAATTGCAGCAATAACAGAGCAGCTGACCATCATGTCGCCACTAGGTTCAATGCATGATGCAGATTGGGATGGCTGTCTCTCAGTCCCGGGGTATAAGTCTGGTTTTTTCCCTCAGCCTTGTCGTGCTCAGCGCACCGCAACCCCGTTATCTTCGCTGCAATCTTCACTAGAATTGCTTGAAAAACGGAACATGCAAGCGCGACTTGGAACTTGGTATCGAGATACGTCGACGAAGAATGCCTTTGGAGTGACAAGACTACTCGCGATCGTGAACAGCATGATTCGTAGATGTTCGTCTCGAATAGGTCTCTGGGATGCAGATGGCTGGTGGCCATGATTGAGAATGAGGACCAAGGGCTCTGCTAGCGAATGACTCCGGGCTGGGAGAGTACCGTGTGTGTCATTGGCGAGTAACAAGGATCATTCTTTGAAGATCGGCCTTCCTTCTTGGACATCGTGAGGGACTTGCACATGTGGGGGAATACATTAAGAAAGGATTCAGGACTCGGAAGGGAACGGAGTGGGGAAAGAGCACAGAGATGGTTTGGCCACGAAAGAAAGCCTACTCAAAGAAATGCCAAAAAGGATGCCCAAAGGGATGCAAACAATCCACGGGATGAGAAGGCTCGATTTGAGGTTGCAATGGCAGAGGTTTGAGATGCTACTGCGTACGTACAGCATTGGAGGACGCCAGATCGGTAGACTGTCTCGTGCTTCTGCGAGTCTTGAAGGAGCAACATCTGGTTGAAATCCCTGGTCGTCACAACACCACGACGACCAACTGAAGTAGACCCTTCCGAAATTTCAAATATTACGGATCTAACATTAAACCCCTGTGCCTCGAAGGGTAAATGGCAGGAAATATAATAAACATACAGCCGCTAGTGTCTTAGCGTTGAAGATTTGGGAAGTGCCCAGTTGCTATTGCTGGTTATGCGACAATATGCTCAAAGCCAAGAGCAGGAATATCCTCAGTAGGATTGACTCATCCGAAGAGAGTTCCCCTATCTTTCCTCGGATCGTTTGCAGCAATTGTGCTCACGATGAAGTTTCCCAGAGAAAGGATATTCCAATCACGAGAGTGCTTCGAGGGAGCCTCGAGCAATCCCATCACGTGATTCGGTTAGGTAGCGCGTGAGCGCGCGTCGAAGTCGCGCCGAGTTGCAATCAGATCCCCAACCCTCGCCAATAATCATCATTCAAAAGCTGTGGGCTCATCTAAGCAAACGCAGTAGCGTGGACATAAAGGCAAGGAGGTGAGTTAGCTTTCAATATTCTCCTCAATTGCTGTCTACCAATAATTAAATCTGCTATTGGAATTCCAGCAGATTTGACTCTTACCAATATGGCTGTCGGCTCCACGGTCACCAAGCCATCCCAGAAACGCAAAGCATCTTCCATGGTCTCGGACGATGATTCAGATACCCTAGTTTTCCCTCCCAGCCCCAAAAAGCTTGAAGGCCCGGCAAAAACCAAGACCAGCAAAGCCACCTCTCCTTCCGTGACACCCTCTTACACCGTCAGTGAACTCGAACTACTCTCGCACGCAGAAATCGTTGCATACGCCTTGAGCCTGCAGAAGCAATTGGCAGCCAGCAAGAAATCGCCATCCACCCAGAGTCAAGAGCTCAGCCCAGAAGACCTTGGGAAGAAGGTAGAGCACTTAAGGACATTGATGGTCCGGCAGATCAAAAAGGCGATGACATGGAAACCATCTTGCAAGACAGGTAGCGCTACCTTCTCGCAAGATTTTGTGGTACAGAACCCGCAGATTATCAAGAAGCTCTTCGCTGGGGTTATCAAGGACAATGGGAAGGATTGGAAGATAAAGAAGATTAGCTCAGAGGACTTTGAGGTAAGTCATCACCGCTTGCCACTAGCAGGCATTCTTACTGACATACGCTTTCAAGGATGCTATTGGTGACATCGATGCAAGCGTTAGATACGATCGCCTTGAACTGACGAGCGATATTACGGTTCGCTGGGATGTGGAAAATAGCACAATGAAGTGTAGTGGGAAATACGGAAAACCGGGAACTGGGAGGCTTGCTATGGTGATAGCAGCCGCTGATTCATATGTGCTTCAGTAAAGAGAACAAAATTGAAATTTCGGTCAATCTTTGCAATTTCGAGACAAGCTATTCAGCCTTTGTACCATAGCTGGTTGGTAGGCAAGATCTGCTCTTACCACAGACTTGTTGGAAACATGCAAGCATTTCTCTTGATTCATCGACATTTCTCGAGATTGTCCCAAAATCCATCTTTCATTTCACATGACATGCCAAACATATTCATGGCGGATAAAGAGATAGACTGAGTCGACAAGCGATGTATTCTGCCTAGGATTCAGCATTCGCACAGGGTGAGAAAGCGAACGTCGGGGTATTAATCAGGTACTAGCGCAGAATCGCGAACGGGTTTCGAGTAAGCGACGCAGGAGTTGGAGATGGCGACGAGGGTAGAGTGAGAAGCGGAATGGAGGTCGGTAGAAAATCTCGAGGCCTGAGTGCCTTGGACGTATGAAGATCTACCCGGTGACTGCTCAATTAAATTAGATGGAGTCGCCTTGGGATTTTTGCTATGATGGACAGGTGCTAAACAGGACGTGATAATCCACATGAAGCTATAGCCCACCCACTTATATATGAGTAAAGGGCCGTGTCATGTTGGCAATGATTTTCCTACCAAATACCTTGTGCATTTCATCAGATAGGCCGTTCTTTAGACAACTTCCTTTCTCTTTTAATGTCTCCAGACCATGGAACAATGCTGTTGTTCTAAGATATTTCTTGAGTTGATTTATCATACAAGAGCTTCCGGTCTCTGTCTCCTCTAATCTACGAGACACGTATTAGGTAGATGTATAGAATAGAGACTGTTCAGACTTTCGCTCACAAAAGCCCGGTCGGGGGTCAACATAGAGCACATTGAGACAGGTAAACCTTGGGGTGGTGTAATCTTCGAGAAGCTTTGCTATAAGGTTAGGTCTTCTTGAGTATGCCACAAGTGGAAACCAGTTTCTTTATTGAGTTCGAGGCATTCATCTACCAGCATGGTTATCGGTCGACAAGATCTGAACATCAATTCCTTCGATGAACAGGAATGTCTACATTCACGACGGAATGAGGATGCAACTTTGTTTCCTTTGGGGTCTCCTCTCTTTTTGACTCTCAGTCATCTTCTCTCCGCCCTCTTTTGATACGAGGCTTACATCTCGGGGGTTCGCTTATTGCAATCTCCGGGCAGCCATCACCACCAAAATTGGGCGTTAGAAAACTGGACCTGCATGACACTAGCCAATGACCCGCTAGAGTGAGGTCAGAGTTCTGCGAACCGTTGTGGGAAGATGAACAAGGCAACTCACTAGCCGCAAAGGGCAATTTCCGTTGAGATTAGATCTCTCGGTAAACAAGCTTATTTCGACGCCACAAAATCCCACAAACTGTCTGGAGAAATGCCTTTCATGACCACTCGACATGATTCTTCTACTACACAGCGCACAGAAGCGCGTAACAATCGAAGGGAGCGCATTAAATCCTCGTCCCCGTGGATATGCGTTAGTGTATTAGACAGCAATAGCACACCAATAAATGCTGTGTAAGGTTCCAGTGGTCTTGTCGCTCTCACTCTTCGCGTTGAAATACCAAACTTTGGTTTTCGCCGTTGTCATCAATTGTACGTATCAATCCAAGAATTGTGATTCGGTTAATATTTTTGAGTAGCCGACGACGTAGGCATGAAAGCTGGATCCATACACCCAGGAAAATCGACCCAAGTTTCGCCTCTAGAATATGTATAGGCTCTGAAAGGATGATCACATCAAGCAGCGACCGGACAGTGCTAGCATAGCTAGTTGTACACGCCTTTCAACTCACATATCCCTACTTCTGGGACCATTGTGCTGCTTCCATACAAAAACAAAGTGTAATTTTTGACCATGTTGTCCCTCCCAGGGATTCTTGAGACCATCATGTTCCAATGCTCATATCCTTCACTGCGTCTCTAAAAAACCATAATCGCAGGTAATGAGCGTCATTACACGAGGTCAAGTATGGGGAGGTAAGTCGATGTATTTCAGAATGTTGAATCGTGTTTTTATTGCGAGGAGCCGTCGGCGCGAAAGGATTCCTTGCAGTCTGGACAATGCAATAGACCTGATCTCTACTTAGCCGTTCAGTTCGTTGAGCAAGAATCTCTAGATACTTGCCAGGTACTGAATTTGCGGATTATCCGTACACGACCTAAAGACGAACGATGCTAAGACTCTTTAGTCTGCATCATGTTTGTTCCAGTATAGTATTCACACTCTCCCTGTCAAACATGTTCTTGATCAACCGCTGCTGTTCCCAATCTCCTCTTTCTTCGAAACTCCTGAAAAGAGAACTATTTTTTCTTCTGCCAGAGGGCGCCGCAAGAGCCTTGGTGACTAAGTCGCATTGATGGGACTCAGTTCAGTATGAGTGTCTTGCTTTCGGCAGAGCTCTCTCTGGTCTTGCCAGCTTGCAAAGCAGAGTTTCCATGGTCTTTCTTGTGCTCTTTACATGCATTTTCTTGTTTTTGAAAGCAAGCTGACCTTCGGCGCTGGCTAGCTTTTGAATCTGCTATGGGTTTCGCCATAGAAGGCGGGGACGAATGAGCCTTCCAGCCACATGGAAAGTCGCATGCACAAGGTCTAGCATTGAACGCTCTGTCATCTTCTGCTGGTGATCATCATATCCTTGACCCTCACTCAGCCAAGAATACTGGGAAAGCACTGCATGTAGCGCTCAATATTTCTGCTCTGCAGCTTGTTAGCGACCGTCAAAACTCCCTTGCAATTCAAATGATTGGTGGTGCTGTTGCTGCGCTCAAGCTCAGATTGGGCGTGCGGAACGTATCGCGCGCTGCATTAGCAGGGGCATAAGCGTTGTATATGTACGCTAAAATATGCACGAATCGATCCCAATCATTGTTGTAGATCTTCCCGCTGACGCAAGATATGATAAGATCCTTGAATTCCAGCATTACGTTTCCACACAGCAGCACTCACTTTGTTCGAGCAACTGCAAAGACGTCCGAATTGTGACATAGCGCTGGCTCTCTGATTATCAAAGATTAGAGTGGTCCGATGTACTTCTTGGCTCATGGACCGAGACGCAGTGAGAACTATCCTGGACTTCGAGAGTATACTTTCTCAATGCCATGGCAACAAATCCTCCAGACCGTCATCGCCTGATAGTCAACTTATATTTGATGAGCCCTCGTTTTATGTTTCTAAACTAGGCCAATGCCGCTCCATCAACGGACCCTTCTTTTGACACGAGCGCTTTGCCTCGTTGTCGCCGTCAAGACCGCCAAGGTCTCTCTAGACATAGGTGAAGGACTACTTTCTCTGGGTCTGGCGATACAATTATGGAGAGCTGATTTGGAAGCAGAGCCTTGAGTCCTACCTTCGTATCCTCAGCGACGGTCTACCGGCCTACCGACTCAGCGCCCATGTCCAATGTCGTTGCAAACCAAGCCTACCCACATGCCTTTTATGATCCTGCAATGATATAAGTGCCATATGAATTGCGCTTTACGAAGCTACCGATACTAGTACGGTCGCGTTGCCGGGCATGATGATTATTGGGAAAGGGCATACCTCTCCTTGAGGTAGTCGTGTAAAATGACTGTGGTTTTCTATGGTAGGCGGCAAATTCTGCACAGGGCAAGAAAATGTGCCCTAAAACCACACTACTTTATACTCTGTTCAGGATTTATGAAGAATTCTAGGTAAGGAGTGTTCTCAGATCTTGATGGCGCGCGAGTCTTATACCATGTTACCAGGATGATTGGCCGTGGGACATTGTGTCTGGGCTACTGGAAAATTGCTGCATGTTCAGGCAGATTAATGGAGTCTATTGACTAATTGCGCCTTTCTATGTTGCTATACGACGGTGACTCTCATCTGAGAACCGATAGAATAGGGAAAGCTAGACTTTGAACGGCTTGTGTACTTTTTCTCGGTATCTTTTCAACCTTGGAGGATTCAATTACAGAACGACCGTGGTGCGAAGCGCTCTCTGGAAAATGGACAGGTGTTTCAGAGTGTCTAATGCGTACAAAGCTTTGTGGTCGGGTCAGTGAGGATCTACGATCTACCAGAATAATTCGCAGCAGTCATGAGCTTTCAGTTCAAAGAATAGCTGAAGCATGCAAAAATTGGCAGTCGGGATAGGAATCAAACATTCCTGTCTGTGGTCGTTGAACATGAGGTGGAGATCGCAGCGCAGGACAATGATTCATTGGTCGTCCACACATGCCTTTGCTTGGATCCTTCCCAAATACGAGCGGCAAAGTACATCTTGCGGCCTATGCATCGTAATTAATTGGTACAATGAGAAGCTGAAAATTTATGAAACAGATAACGTTCATCTAACCGCTGTGTGCCACACGAAATGATAGATACATCTCTCCATGCGCCCAAGGTCTGTATCGTAACTTCTTGGCGGTGGTGAATATAGACGAGAAGTTGCAACGATACTATGTTTAGTTTGCAGACTATGCATCCACCATCTGGGTTCAGTAGAGCTGGAGCGGGAGCACATTCGAAAATAATAGTGCTGGCGGCCAGGTGCTCGAAGTCTTGCCGTGATGTGTCAATGAGCACTGCGAGGCTATGCAACATCCATTTTTGAAGGCCGTACTATATTTGACGCAGGATAGACAGAATCAAACAGCGAATACCACTGATGGTGGTGCTGTGAAGTCGTCTTCCACTCGCTTTTGCCATACAATGGAAAGGTTCAATAAGACTTTAGTGGGCGACCGTTCGTCCATACATGTCTACTGGTGTTGTAGGTACGTATTGCGAGCAATCCAGAGATGATTGGCTAGCTAGAGTCTCAGAGCGCTCAAGCGAGAGTTCGAAATCCTTGGCCTGGGCCTGCTGCAGGGAGTTCGTACGAACATACATAATAGTGAATGTGGCAAGGCTAGTGACTTGGTGCGTAACTTGCGACAAGCTGAAGGTTGGTTTTGGGCATCAAGATGTCGAAGACTTCCTAGATGTAGCCATTGGCGTCTTGAATTGTGCTCACCGCTTCGAGGGATCCTGCGCCATCCTGCGTGAAAGCGAGGCTGCTTTGAAACAGTGTATGGATGTTTGCAGAATATGATAGCCTTATGTGCTTTTTTTTGTGACGTGGCGGAAAATAGATGAGCTGCGCACGACGTTTCAGCGGCATGAATGCGGCTTGTTTCCATGGAGGTTGGGGAATCTTGGAATTTTGGGTACATCAGTACATGGCGTAGGTTGGGCTTTGCTAGACAATCGCACAGTCTATATAATGCTTCTCAATCCTGTCGTTCCCAACCAACGAATATCGAGCTTCGCATGATGTCTAACTCTTCTGGCAAAATCATTGATAGCAGCCCTAAAAAGGTAAGATCTTGGTAATTTTCTACATGCAAAGGACACTAAGATGTGCAGGTTCGCGTCTCAAAAAGTAATCCGGATGCACAGGACTCGGGTGTTCTGTTGGTACCCGGAACGAAGGACTGTGCTGGAAATGGCGGCTCACACCAGCCGTGGCTCGTGGTACAAACGCTCTACCCCTTAGGTGTGATTTTCTAATGACTCAAATCATCAAAGTTCGATTCATCATACAGTTATGGAGATCAGGTGTACAACAAGCGGGATAGGGATACCAATGGGTACATGACGAAGAAGGTGTTTTATATTTGCTGCAAGCGGAAAGTTGAGTTCCAAGGCGCCCAATACAAACTCAAGGACAAGCCACCCGGAGACGAAGACCCTACTTTTGTGACGGATTGGATTGACGAGAAAGACCTACGAGAGGTCGTTGTGATCGATGATGTCCAAGCCAATGATAGTGCTTTTCAACAGTCTGGTACGAGCACAATTCCATAGACATAAGTAGATAGTGCTTGCTGGGTTTGGGACCCAGCATACCGGTTTTAGGGAAGGAAAATCCAAGATTGCGTGCATAAATCATACCTATTGGATGCATTGTAGATCCCCTGTATCTTCTGTTTGGCTCTACTGAGAAAGCATCCCGTGATGCTGAGCCGAAATAGTAGGGCTAGAACGCGAAGGAGGGTGGCGATTGGCAGCTATGCGGTGCTAATTGCGCTGCACCGCAGCGAAGTACGTGCGCAAGACGTGTGGTGTCATTAGGCAGTAGAAGGATCAGATTTCGAAACAGCTGAGGCACTGTCCTTACCAGCATCCAGCATTTTGTTCCACGACAGAACATGTGTCATTTTAATCACTCACAACTATGGCCCTTACTTCCCTCGGGCGGGAGCCAGCAGAATAGCGCTGTGGCGTACACTTGACGCTCATTTCGTTAGTTGAGCGTCCTGGGGCTACGAGCCAGTGTAGTCTTTCTGGCGTTCTGGATGTATGATGGCTGTTGAACATGAAGGAGCGATTGTAGCGGCAAGCTCTGAGGTCCCATCAAGCTCGCCTGCGCAAGCCGAGCCGCCGCAAGACACGCTACAGTCTCCGCCGACGACATCGCCGAACAGCCCGCTTAGGAGGAACTCGGCGCCCCTTTCTGTCTTTCCAGAAAATTTGGACGCCGAAGGATCTAGCATACATGGTGAATAGACAGATATGTACTCCAATGTGTAATCTTAGCTGATATGTTCCTGTTGAGATGCGGACAAAAGCTATCGCAGACGTTTGTTGCAACATTTGCGGCATTGGCTATGGGGACCAGAACAGGATATCACCTTCGATTACAGAGTGCCAAATTTGATCCGTGCTGGTGAGTTGCAAGGGTCCGAGTTGGAAATGTAAGCTGACGCGATGAAAAGTGGACGATTATGAGCAAGGTTACGGGCGCCTCGCGGCCTTCGAGGATTGTGACCCGAACTTTCTTATTTATCGTAAATTTGGCTGGCTACACAATCGTGTGTTATTACATCTTCAAGCTGAGATACAAGAGCTTGAGGAAGATCTCGAGGTACTAGACGAATGGGAAGCCAAGAATGGTCACCAGAATAAACTACGTTCCAATCGCAAAGATGCTTTGCATCTTCCATCGAAGCGACAGCTTCTTTTGAAGTTAATCAGAGAGAAATTGAAGGAGTATGGTAGGTTGCTGAGGGTATTAAGAACTGGTAGTATCATTGACTATAGTCAGATGAGTGGATGTTTCGTCTCCAGAAGGTTCACGCTATTAAAAGACCCTCGAAAAGGAATCAAAACAGTCTTTACCAAGAAGCGAGCAGGAACGTAGTTTCTGCGGAAGGAGAATGGATTCGCCGCGGTGACGATTTAGCAGCTCTGGCTCATGACTCAGAGCACGGGTGGTTCAACATTTGGTTAGAGACATGGCTGAATTTTCTGTCACGGAAGACATTGCTGGTAAGCAAGCGGCCACGGCCACCCCAATCTTTCAGAGCCTGTCTACCCCTTTCTATAAGAACGAGAGTGTCGATCCAGCGAAGCTCGTTCGGGCGCGTCACGACAACGACGTCTACTGTTGGAAGCTGCACGCTCTAACAGCGAGTAGGCCTGGTTCCGCAGTAAAGACCAAGCGATCAAAACAGGCGACCTCCCGCACTTGAACCTTGTCTCTCCTGAGCGATTCGATATCCTCCTACGTGGTCTTCTCACACTTATTGCGTCTATCCTACTGCTCGTGCCTACGATCATACTATTCATGCTACAGCCACAAGATCCGTCGCAATTCAAGAGCAGGGCTGGTTTGCAGATATTCGTGATATGGGCGTTTACCATGGTGTTCTCAGCGTGCGGCTCAATCTTTAGCAAGGCTAGGAAACAGGAGGTCTTCACTGCCACCGCTGCCTACAGCGCCGTACTTGTGGTGTTCTTAAGCAATACCTCGCAGGTCAAGCTCGCCTCAAACGGCAATTGAGACTATCATTGACGGCATTCCGGCTCTTGTGGGGGAGCTTTGAAGGGCGACGTGCCGTCATGGGGGATCAGTCCAGTGCCGCGTTTATGACGCATGGCTGAAGACTCCATCCAGAAAGGGCACTTCCACCACGCTCCATCAAAGTGGCTATACACTACACACAAAACAATCTCATCACATGAAGCAATTTCGTTGCAGTCACCAATTTCCTGAGTACTAGCCTGGGAAGCTGCATGTGGAGTAAGGCAGTGGAGTAAAACTTTTATAAAGAGATACATACCACAAGGCTCCTTTCAAAAGAAGATGGCGTGATTTACTTGAAGTGTGTCTAGACTGGGGTCGTTGGGCACCTGCGAAGCACTCGATTACAACGATGAGAGCTCAAGGCTATACAATGGAGGTGGTGACTTAGATCGCCGTAGCTGTGTGGAGCGACACGAAGGTTTATGAATATTGTAAGCTAGTAATTACCAGCGAGGACATTCCATAGTCATATTAGCACCAATATAGACAACCTCCATCATCACCATCTCTAAGCCCAGTCAGAAGAAATGAACGCCAGTCCTAATTCCCAGGCCTGCAGCAGTAAATAGTGAAGGCAAGTCCTACTACAATGTCCAAAAAGGCCGTGATCTTTCAGCTCTAATCAGCCATCAAGCTGCTTTGATATATTCGATATTAAAAGCAGTCACCTACTAAGCCACCCTCTGTTGTGTATGAACAGGAGATGTGCTTGATTAATCCCCCGCTTGTGCCATTTCATTGGCCAAGATAATGTTTGACGAAGATGTGGAGCTAGGCAAAGAGAAATAACGGGACCAGTGAGCTTCCAGATACGCATGGTGTCGATCAGCCGAGTCCTCGTACTGCTGTGATTCCAAGTGTAACCTAGAAAATCACAAGGCTCCGTGCGGAGGTACTAAAGCACCAGCAACAACTGGAGGGAGCGACGCTGTTTAGTAGAATGCTTCGATCATTGGCCAGGCTCTGTCCCACTCGTTGCAATATGGCTGTGTGATTCGAGAAGATTTACTTGGTGGAACATCTAATCAAGCCGAGCATCGCCGTTTTCGTCCTACACTCTGTGTGCAAGTTCGATGCTAGAGCGGCGAGCAAATGACAAGGCTGTGAACATTCAATGCCGGTAAGCCTTCTGATTGATTTTCTTCCAAGGTTGTGTTGTTTCCTCCCATTGTCGTGGGTTGCTCATAGATGGCAGAACCATTTACTGATTCTATCAAGAAGACCTCCATGAACATTCAGTCCCAAACAATTGCACATTTGGCTTTAGTGCCAACGAGGTTGGCTGTATCTGTTATAGAATTAGCTGTACACGTAAAGTCGTATTTTACGATATTGGAGACGCTGGGCAGTATTCGGGTAAGCACAGTGGCTTCGGACATGATATGCACGTGGTATTCTGCATTTCTTCTGTTCACGTGAACGAGAATGGTCAGGCTGCTATCGGGTTGCGCTACGAAAATTTTGGTAGCCACTGATACTATTGCAAGGCTGACTATGGTCCCCATGTTCAAGTAACGTTGCCGAACGTTGTAGTAGCCTTAATGCTGGTTATCTTGCCTTAAAATTACCTTAACAGGGTCCTCCAGCGGTGAGACAGGTACAATGACGTGACTATATAGATTGGGTTGTAACGCGTTGAGTATGGGCGATGCATGCGCTCCCAAGGAAAGAAGATTCTTTGGCTGCGGCTACATAAAAGGGAGCGAGACAAGTCGTCGTCAAAATTATTTGATTCCATACGAAAAACCGACGAGACCTTGTGTTCGACATTTCCTGTACTTCTCGGTCGCGTACATGAAATAGTAGGCTCATATAGTGTTTTGAACCCAACGACATGTCCTACACATCAAAAGGAAGTTCGAATGTCTTGAGTGGATACGAGGTTCGAATGAAGTCCCGTGTGCTCATCGCCTCGGCTTACAAGTTCAGGACTCCATTTCTCAGTCTGCACGCAATTCATCCGCTTCACAGGACCCTAAGGTGCGAATGAAAGTTGACATCTTTTATCGTACGCTGATCAGCTTAGACTTCCGATAAGAGCACAAGCAGCTCATTCCAATCCAAAAAACAAGAGGTAAGTCTCACAGACGTCGAGCTCTATGGTGTTGCTGACGAAATCAGGGTGCGGCTAGCCGGCCCATAGACATTTCTGACTGCATAGGCCGGCAGCAGTTGAAGGATCACCAGTCTTCTCAATCCCGTACTCCGGGACACTACGAGGCACATTATGTTCCACAGCGTGAGACGGTATCAATCCCTCCGACTTTCCTGGGGGCAAGCAGACTGATGTTTTATCAGCGGCCAGCACAATCGTACACGGAGGGCGAATACGTTCACCGTAGAAATGAGAGAAATTCCAGAGGTGATCTTGTCACAATACGTTATCGAATTTGTTGCATACGATGGAGCACCGAGCGGAATAAATGGTTGTACCAATTGAAAGATGGGAACGATAATCGTATTGGATGGTACACTGCGGAACAACTGGGGTTGTGGACGCAATCGTGATCAAATGAAAGGCTGGTGATCGCGGCACTTATGATGTAGATGGAACTGGTTGCGCGCCACAAGGGGGAAATTTCAATTCACCACTTTCTTCTCATGCCTTGTAAATTATTCATAATTCATTGTGTAGGATATACCGACGACTGTATTCAAGGCTCTGTAACTACATGTGAGGAACTGGTCTCCTCCCAAAGTTATGGTGTTTAGTCGAAAGCTGCAGCTACGGACCCATCACGGAAAAGGGGTCCAATAGCTCTGTACTCCGTACGTGAAAAATGGAGGGGTTCGAGCTTATCTTTCCATCCTTGCAGAATTTTAGAGGGTCTTACCCGCCCGAGACAATCTTCGCTGATTGGTTGCCTGAAATTGCCTGGAATTGCCTGGAATTGCCACGTACGCCCTGCCTCGCGAAATCAAGTCTATCTCAGCCTGATGTTGATCAAGGTGGACTGAGAACTTGCGGTCCAAGCACACAGCTCTTGTAGCTACTCAAAAACCGGGAGTTGCAGAGCGCGCCTGTATGCAGTGATTGGGATGCAGGACGGCAAACTGCGACCCCAATCAAACATTCCGAGCCTCTCCATTCTGCAGTGTCTCGAATTGATGGGAGCGGTGTATTGTTGTAATGGCTGTCGTATCGTTACATCGCTTGTTCAACTAATAGCTGCATCATCACCCCCAAACTCTTTTTGAGCGTTGGTATAAACTAATCACAATGTCCCTCACTCAAGCCCATCCATGTCTTTGACATGATCCAATTTCGGCTTGTCGGGAACTAGAAAAGCTTTTACACGCGCTATGCAGAATATATGCGCCGTTCACACCGAGGATATAGAATGATAGAATCCGACAATAACCTAGCAGATGTCTCCCCCGAGCCGAACGAAGACCCAACTCGCTCACACTTTGAGACGAGCTTGACAGATCACGATGCGGACTCTGCAAACTTATTTGATAGTCAATCATCTGTAGAGGCTGTAGCGGCAGAACGTGATCACGGAGGTAGGTTCATCATAGAAGCTGGCAATGCTCTATGCAACTGACTTTGCTGAGCTCATGAGTGTAAGCAGGGAAGACAAAAACGCCATTGGGAGCTCGAGTCAGAGTAGCACTGCACCTTCCAACAGGGAAGAGCAGCACTCAGATTGAACAGATCATAGACTCATGTAAGTGAACATGGTCCCACATCCAAGGACTGCTTGGTAACCAAGTGCAATAGTGGACGATTATGATGCGGGCTATGGCAAAGCAGCCGCGATCGCAAACCTCGATGGGGATTTCGTCGTTCTTCGGAGATTCGGCTGGCTTCATAACTACACACTCCTCTACCTACAAGACGAACTGTCAGAACTACAAGAGGATTTGGAGGAGTATGATAGATGGGAAGCCTCATCTGGCCAATCGATGAGGTTAATCTCGCGACGGCGAGACGCAAGCTACCACAATTCAAAACGGCAAGAGCTCGTGAAAAAAATACACACAAAGCTTGGGGAATATGGTGGGTTCCCATGCACAAAGCACGGATTGGAGGGTTTGTTAATTGAAGCTCAGACGAAGCATTGTTGCGAATGCAAAAGATCCAATCAATGCCGAGGCCCAGTCAACGGTCACAGACCAACGTACACAATCTCATTTGCAATACGCAAAGCTTGGCCGATTCAGAAGATAGCTGGATTCGGCAAGGGCCAGATCTGGTAGCCCCTGGCTGCCGTACAGATCATGGATGGTTCAATACCTTCCTCGAAGACCTGCTGAATAAGATCTCACGGAACTTGACTTTAGTACGTTCCATCGAAAAATTCTTGTCTAACCAAGTTGTCATAATCTCAAGTACTGACCCTCGATTAGAGACTATTCAGAACTGAAGAGCAGAGACGCAAGTCTGGTGATGAGGACCTACAATTGCTTTCTGCCAGACGCCTGGACATATTTGCTCGTATTATTCTTACAACTGTTGCCGTTATACTTCTCTTATTCCCAGTATACGCATTGTTCAGGCTTCAGCCTACCACTCAGAAAGAGTTTCATCGAAAAAGCAGTTATCAAATCTTGACAGTCTTTGTATTCACATTACTTTTCTCTCTCGCTTGTTCTATGTTCACAAAGGCTCGAAAGCAGGATGTTTTTACAGCAACGGCTGCTTACTGCGCTGTACTAGTCGTTTTTCTGGGGAATACATCGAATGTCATGATATCACAGAATTGCAATTCTGTGCTGGAATAATCTACGTTTATGCTTAGTTATATAAGACCTAAAGTAATTGTCGTCAGCCGCTTTCTGATACACACTGGATTGTCAAGGAAGTAAATGAGCACACCATACCATGTTCGAGCAGAAAACGATCATGTTTTGCACGGTTAGCAACGGAAAAAACCAAAGCACTGCTTCTGATTTATCTGTGCGTGATATTCCGCTGTTCAGATTCGGATGATCGCCGAACACTCAGTCTTCGAGATGTCATCCCATCAGGGCGGAAGCAAAATGTATTGACCTCGTGCAACTTTTTCAGTGAGGACCTGGATGCTTTCGTCGTCTTCAGACCATGTGCACGATCTGCTGCTGCCTTGTTCGTTTTAGTCTTTGCATTCTCGTGAGTGGTTCCAGTCGAATACGTCCAGCTAATCCTATTAATGCCAGAAGCAATTTAATATCTCTTTAGACCTTAGTACTATGACTGGTCGTTTCATGCTTTGATGCCACAGGCCTATACTGGCACAACAGGGCCTCGCGGGCTGATGTGGGAGAACGGTCAATTGCAATCGAAGACAAGTGGGACGGGGAATTCAGTGGTAGATTGTGGTAGACAGATGTAGGACCGTGGAGGGTTCCTTGATGTGATGGTCGATCGAGGTCGCCGGTATGGTCCACTCTCCAAGAGGCAGGCCAATTCACGGTTGGATCAGGCGCAGTTTACAGGATCTAGAGGCCTCTTTCAATCCATTGTATCAAAAACTTGGCTTTCTGGACCTCGCGTATATTCGCCGATTTTCAGCGAGCCAAAAGCTGTTGTAGCACGATAATTCAGGAAATGGCAGACCTATAAACGGCATATTCTTAGTTCGCAGCTGTTTTGTTACTTCACGGCTGTCTTTTCAACAGAATCCGAAGATGAGAATTGTCAGCGCCAGAAACCGGCAGGTTCCATGAGCATGGTTCACATGATAACGATCTGCAGGCTATCTTTCAGCTAGACCTCATTGCGCTTAGCTGTTCCAAGTTTGATGCAATGCTCAATATGTCCCTATTATTCAGATGCAACACGCATCCATCTGGCTGGCCCAATGATAATGAAAAGTACGCACTATTAGCATCACCTACGCTCCCTCATCGAGCTGTTGCTCCGCAGTAAGTAAAGAGCATTTTCAACGGTGACCTGAGCTATGACTGTTGTAGCCGACAATACTGTCTGAACAATAGGCCATATTTGTATGTTAGGACAGCTCAAGACGTTCGCGATGAGTTCCTCAGCGCTACTTCCATTGCAACACCACGGCGTCGATTCCTTGCGTACCCACCCGGCATTCTCCCAAAATATCGCCCGCATCTGCATTCATGAAGGAGCCGATGTTGCAATACAGCACAAAGTGGTCGGCAACCTTACATGGCAGCCAACTGATCTCAGAGTACGCTCCAGAAACATTGGGTGAGATGCAAGAGCATGAGGAGAATGCGCTCGCTCGCTGGTGAATTGGGAATGAATTTGGGAATGTGCGAAAATGACCACAAGAAGAGAACAAGACGAAAAAAGCAAGACTGTGGCGATGACATATTAGAACCATGAAAGCCTATGAAGGGCCCTGATATACTCTCTGCTGGCTGCACTGCTTAGCCCATCACTCCCTTCAACTACGAGCCCGACGTCGAACACTTCAATGCAGATCAATTGCATGCAAATTCATCGAAATACCTTACACACTTCTTCGCGCGCCCTCTAAATCTGTTGGACTGGCCCGAACTCTTCACTTATACACATACTATTCAAGGGACTTGTGGCTGCTGATCCAAACGATTGCGCATTTACCTCGTCTGAATACATTCGCAACGTGGCATGAGGCTGCAAGAAAGGGAACGCACAAGAGGTCAGAATAGACTTCAGGCTAAGAAGCTCAACCTAAAGCATCATGCTTTTCAAGACTAGAACAGTTGCCTTTCGGATACTTCGCGACTAACACATGGCGGAAGGATTCCAAAAGTCAATTGCTAGTGCACTGCCACTGCCACTGCCACGGCCACTGCACCTGAGTATTTAGGAGACTGTATTCTCTGCTTTACCGATTATAAAGATAGCGATGTCCCACAAGAATTCAAATCCTGCGCGCCTACACTCCCGCGCAATACTTCACGTTGGTGCAGCAAAACTATGAAATTAGCTTGTCTGAGCTGTCTTACCCTGGTACCGTCATGGTAGCTGCCTGTCGCTCTTCAGCCTCTTAAATAGGCTCTGGAGGGTATGGATCAATTGGTCTGCCGTAATTGTAAGCTGTACTGTTGGCTGAGAGGAACCACAATGGAAGAATTTTCTTTTGGTATTGCTGCTAATTCCTTGACCTAAGAGTCTAGATTATGGACGACGAAAGTAGCACGAGGCTTAACCAAAACCCCAAATCGAATTCTCCTAATACCGGGCTGACAAAATGATTGAGGACACGTGCGAGGTTTTGGAGCCGAAGTCTACAAGTCTTTCTGTCTTGCTGCACGAGCACGGAGCCGGATAGAAGTATCTATGAAAATAAGGCATTGACATGGTAACATGCTGAAATCCAATAATATACACTTCACGATGCCTCATGCTGCATAATCCAGCTCAAGGTCGTAAACTCCTTCTTATCCTTGGCTTTACCCAATTCCGTTCCAGATCCTTCTCTTCGCTCAAAGGCATTTTTACAACCTTTCAACGTATCATATCCCGAACGCCATTCCGTGCTGATCGTTTTACTGTGCTTTGAATAGTATCTAACGTGTCATCTCAACTCCAACGTTAGATTTCACGCGCCCCAAGGCAGGGTGACTGAAAAGACTAGCACCCATTTCGAACAGCAGTCTTGCCAATCTGTACCAAAGCTTTCCCACGGACCATACCCATTATCGCTTTCTCCAATGCTTACAGTATTTACACGTCAAGCGGACCAAGCTTCCAAGTCTCAACAGCAGCCATTCTCAAAAGTTGAAGTGCTCTGTGGCTCTTTTAATCTTTTTGGTATATTAATCGACACTACAGACGGCCAAGGTGATAGAAAACTTGCTGGCACTGTGCTAGCGGTATGTTTCGGCCCTGCCTTCACCTCGGTTCTGATTTCGAGCTGTGGCCCGTCGCCAATTGCGGATGTCTGAGCTAGGCTTGGAGACGGTGAAACTGTACTTTGCCTTCTACTTGTAAGATTCAGAACCTACGTTTTGGCATTGACTCCACCCTTCCGCTGGGTCCGTATATACAGCTATTTGATTCTATGCACTAGGCAAGCCATCCTGAAGGTTCCTGTTGAGCTCGACATGGACGGTGACTGGGAGAACGGAGCCATGATAAAGGAAGATCATAAAGGGATATTAGGATGCAGTGATTGAGGGAAGGTAAAGCTCGGTCCGTTACTTGCTAATCATCTAGACAAGGCAACGAGCAGTGAACGAACATACTGCACAAGGTGTTCCATATAGACTATCTCGGAGACGAGTAAAGTTTGGAATGGCGCCACTGAATCATTAAATCGTTTCGATTTACTGCAAGCAGAAGCTGGGTCGACAGATCATCCAAAAAAGAGATCGAATGATCCACAATCTGATGATTTGCTCAGCCAAGGCTGTGTATGAAAGTGCATCAACGTCGAACAAAGTCAGCCTCGTCCGAAGTCGCCGAAAAGGAGGCCGAGTTCACCCCAAATTCTAGATCACCAGCTGACCTTATCATCTGGTGAACTGTCCGCGAGAACGAAGAAAGACTTTTACGAGAGGCTTGAAGGAATCAAGAATTGGTAAAGGTTCTGTATGAGCTATCTGTTTACTCTTTGGATGAGGTGCAGAACACAGACTTCCCCTACTGCAGAAAATGAGCCATGATCCGTTTACCCAGCTCTGTCGTCAGATCAAGCATTATCTTTGAACGCTTTTATACAAAGCTACAGTGGCATTTCTGTTCTATACTAACTACAACGAAGCCGCGAATTTGTTCTATTTGAGTCTAATCTGAATCAAAGCAATTAGCAGAAAATACCAGCAGGTGAGCACCAATCATTAACTCATATCTCACCCGAAAGTCATTAGATCCACTTGCGCATCATCCTCAATATACTCAGACTTGCGAACCTGCTTTTCCTGCCGGTATTGATCCTTGAAAATCAACTAGAATAAGCCTCCAACATTTATTGTAGGATTATTCCGGTGGATGTTTTACTCTTCTCAGCAAATTGCTCGTTTTTCAGACAGCCACAGCGACAGGAATCTTTTGCTTCTCGTACAGCGCGTTGCGCCAGGCGGTGGCAGGGCCATGTCAACAGCATATTCATTCTTCTTGTTAGATCTGCTTGGCAGACATCTTTCCCTACGAAGTACGTCAATTCGAGGTTGCGAAGGATATGGGTCTGATATGTCCCTGAATTAACCCTTCGAGGACGCACCCAGGTAGACTTTGAAAGCCTTATATGCCGGGGATGTTCGTTGCCCAGTGGGTCGTCCTCATGTGCACAACGTAGTTATTCGTGTTCCCATAGATCTATGAGGACGCACCAGAGCTGTACTCAATTATCGGCCAATAAGCTCAAGCCAATGCTCCAGAGCGCCCTGGGAGTAAATGGGTCTTCATGAATATCAAGCCAACGCTTGGGGCCTATGGCGAGGTAGTATTCCGTCTGCAAAGGAGGCGTATCACAAAAGAGGTCCGGCCTGTGCATCCATAGTCGTGCCTACTATGCCATGACTGTTTGAAACAAATTACCCGTCTAGTGAAGTCTCATTGTTACGTACATCAATGGTAGGACATTGGTGGCGTACAATACGACACGAACGGTCTTATTAGTGACTGGAAAAGACATTCCAAGTCAGAGTCGCCATGAACCGACTTTAAAAATGAAAGTTTGTCTCTGTTGTACGAGTACTATCATCACATGGGGCTTAACATGAGCACACGACATCCTCCATCGCTAGCCTTAGCCGCAGCTTCGTACTCTGACTGCTTTCAAGTCCTGACTCCCTTGATGATCGAACTTAGTGCACCTTGAAATCCAAAAGTTCTAGTTTAGCTAGGAACATATTCGTTGAATCCTCACACAAGAGAAGCGGTCATTTATGACAGGCGACCATTCAACCATCACTCTAGTTTACCTGATAGTGCTAACGTCTTTCCTCTTGACACGTTGCTATGGCTGGAGTCTTTTGAATGCCAGTAGCGGCTTCGGATCTCTTAGCATATTGCTTTTTGAAACAAGGCGAAGCGCTAGAAAAATAGACTGCCCATGTGTGCCTCCAGTACCATCGATATTGGCATGAGTGTGCAAGGTACGTATGACTGTATTAGCAGCATGCGCAATTGCTTTCGAGTACTCCGTAACAACATAGATCCATTCAGATAGTACATGATTGGTTGCTCTGTGTGCTTTCGTAAGCATGCTTCCGAAGTATCTCTCCATATCAACTCCAATTCATCTTTAAACCCCGAACATCGAATCTCTGGGCTATAAGCTCGTCTTTGATTTTGACTACGATGCAATTAAGGACACGTTGTTTGAGCGCTTCGCAGCTGCTTTGTGTTGCATTCTCGTCTCCAACAAAGGAAAAGTCATGGCAAAATTCCGGGAGCTTGGCAAGAGTCGAATCTTGGAAATCGCCATGACTTTCAAATTCAACGATCATTATTCAAGTAATTGCGGCTCGTGCATGTATGCCAGATTTGAGCACGGATTGTTCTCTTCGAGCTAATGCCATGTCATGGAACCGCAACCGTCATGACAACGTTTCGTCCGTGCGGCTGCAGCCTGTGCATTCGTGCACCATGACCTTGCCATTGGCTTGCCTCTTCATGAAAGAGCCATTCTCTCATAGCGACACGCCTCATTAGCCTGCATTGAGATGGGCAGAACCTGCTCATACGTTCGTGAACCTCAACAGGAGGAGTGCACTTCTCCGTGGCATCTAGACCGCACGGCACGTTGAAGAGCTTTGCCGTGGGATCCCCTCTTCCAGGACTCTGCCAATCCTTTGCGGCTTCCGAGTGACGCATAGCTGGGTTGTTTTGACGATTGCATGCTGTTCGAGACCCATGGTTGGAATCCCTAAATCGATCATATTTGCTGTCACCAACACAGGATCAGAAATTCCTCGAATGTCACAGACCCTCGGTGGTACTTAGGATACAGGCGATAGTAGACATCTACGGACAGATGTTTGCCACCCTAAAACATTGTCCTGGACTCCATTAAGATCGGATGTGAGTCAGGGCGATTCGTGATGCCAAAGATCACCGCGCGACTTCGCTGACGACATTTAGGCCCTGGATGACTTCAAGTGTCCATCCATTTTGTGCGGATACCTTACCCACCTTTCAGCGCCTCTCTGTTACCTTTCGCTGTTTCAATGCGGTCGTGGGCACACACTTTGAGTAAGGCTGAAAATTGGTTGTGGAACCTACTGTGTTTACAAGGACCTACATGTTGGATTGAAGAAAGTTGGCGGATATCTACACCAGTGTCAAGGAAAAGCATTAAGGAGGTCCTTGGGACGCGAAGAAAGGCCCCTCAAGTGGTTCAGTTCGAAAAATAGGCAACAAGGCTATCTGCGCTTGAGATGGCTGTGCAAGCCCTATGATGCTACCTGATAGTGCAGGCACACAGATACACCGGGCATAGAGAGCCGCGCCTCGCCTCTAATCTACAGGGTGTCAACACAGTCTGATAATTACCAGCTTGCTCAAAGTCTTCTCCCTCATTGCAGTAGCAGGTTTGCGAAGGACTATTAATTCGGTATCGTCCAAGATACATTAATGCTGGTGATATTGAGTCCTACAAAACACTATCAAAGGAATACGCCGTTCGGCCTGGTCAGTGACTACGCGATCAGGCGAAGCAAAGAGCTCGTCAAGGCCAAGCTACAGGACTCGTATGGTCTACCCAAAGTACAAGTCCCTGTTGCAGAACTTTCCGAGCCCCTTTGACGTAAAAGATAACTGTATTACTCTACCTTGCTTTTGTGAGCGTTTCTCTTATGCTATTGCACATTGGGACATTGAGCTCAAGGCTAACGTTCGACCCTCCTTTGCGCAAATGGTCGCCCATTCTAATCTAATACCATGGTCTCTAGTTAATAGCTTGATTTCATACCGTCCGTCTGCGGTACTGACAAGTCCTTGGACGTCCTTAAGAAAGCAACTCCTGACATGAATTATCATTTTGGAGACAATCATGAAGTATTCGATCCTCTGAATTGGATGCTAGACGGGCATGGTGGACATGCCTTATGGTAGCCAACGAGATTTGGCTTACGTAATCAACCACCTTCAGTGCTGTACTCGAATTTCGGGAGCCGTCCTGGTTCAGGGATGAACTGTTTGCCGACAACACAAAAAGCTCATTGTTGCAGCTGTCAACTCTCGTACTTCTGCAAACATGAGACAATAACAACGCCATACCGCGGGGCGTACCGCGCTTGACAGCACCAGATGCCTCGCGAAAAATTAGCATGGACGTTGGTTCTACCTTTTGTTGTCGGCACTCGTTACATGCTCTTTTCACCCCAGGTGGTCTCCTCTTTTCTCCAGTGCCCTCGGACCGAAGTGTTGAAAGGGGTCGCAGCTCTACGCTGGGTACTTTCTCGGACTGTTCTTGTTCCTACTCTTCTGTGTGGACTGTAAGATCTGGACCATGGCAAATGCAATATATAATCGTATACATGTAAACGACAGAGTCCAGTCCCATGTACATCCAAATTTCGTCCCTGCGCTCTCTCCTGTCTGTAAATGCCAAATGAAGAGTAATTTCCTGGCTGCTTCATATTCCAGCGCCATCCCAAGATTTCACAACGAAATTCGAACAATCCAATATGCCCCAAATTGCTTCAAAATCAGATCTGACAAGATGAAACCCTTCAGCTGTGATCTCTCAAAAGAAAAGAAGAAGAAAAAACCACACATTCGATGCGTTACCGAGAAATCCAGCTACCGTACTCAAGACAAGATCTGACAAATGAAACCTTCAGCTACTTTGCGGGTGCGTTGCCTAGAATTCAAATGAGCGCTCTTGAAATAGATCTGACAAAGGGAAAGTCTCAACTGTGTTCTTTCAGAAAAAAAACCACACATTCGATGCGTTACCGAGAAACCCAGCTACCGTACTCAAGACAGGATCTGACAAATGAAACCTTCAGCTACTTTTCGGGTGCGTTGCCTAGAATTCAAATGAACGCTCTTGGAATAGATCTGACAAAGGAAAAGTTTCAGCTCGTATTTGATGCGACAACCACGTTCGAAGCATTGCCCAAAAACACAACCAAGACTGCACAATAGGCGGCCGTTGCGGCAAAAACCTCCTGTTTTCTTGCTTTAGTAAACACTGAGGTTGAGGCGGAGAAGAGTAAAGTGAAAAGAAAGATTACTAGAACTTGAAATCTGCTTTTCGTCTTTATTTCGGAAGGATTGTTTGGCTGAAGTTCGAAGAGGATAAGAACGGGGACGAGGAGCAGGACAGCGGCGATGATAGTGAGGACGGCGCGGATAAAGAAGTCGAGTCGGTCAGGGCAGAGTAACTGGACGCTTTCGTCTCCAGTCTTGATCTCTTGCTCATGGCTGGTGAAAATTTTCTGTGACCAACCCATGATCCATTAGTACTTGTACAATTGGAGCCCGTTGTGAGGCTTGTCGATGCAGTCTCTGGCTAGGACAGGAATACAGGAGCTTCTTACCTTCGTGAGACTTCTTGATATCCAATTTAACATGTCTTCAAGGAAAGTGTTCAACCAGCCATAGTCAACACCTTTTCCTAGAGCGGCCAAGTCTGGTCCATTACGGATCCATTCGAGCTCCTCGAAGACAAGGCTCCCAGTGTTATTAATTAAAGTGTATAAGTTTCGTTGAGACCTCTTGGTAGGCCTCTTCAGCGCTTGAACCTGTTGCATACGCAATAAAGCCTTATCTACACGATTATCAGTGAAAGCCTTGGAGAGAGGGTTTCCCATGTACAGCAGCGTACCATATTCAGCTAATTTCTTGTGAATCTTTTGCATGAGAACTTTGCGTGGTGCACGGGGACGATCGTAGTCCAGACGACGCGAGAAGAGCCTTATACTATCGCCATCTCTGAATTCCCAATCGTCTAGCCTTTCTAATTCAGCTTGTAGTTCGGCAATTTCGTCTTGAAGATGCAATAAGGCATAGTTGTGTAGCCAGCCAAACTTCCTGTAAATAAGAAAGTCCAGATCTAGATCCTCAATCCCTGCGACCTTGCCATATCCTTGCTTAAACTCATTCACTGTTGAACTGTCCGTGAGCTTTGCAAGATTACAAGCAAGAAAAGATTGGCATACATGAGCGGATTATCTGATTCACGTGTCCTTTCTCGTATCCCTCTGGATAACTTTTGTGCGGAAGCAGTGCCTTCCTAAGCCTCTTTCTCAAGGGCCTCACTTTGCCTTTTGATCGTGTTAAAATATTGACAAGTATTCAGAGACATCTTATGCGTACTGTCATTGGCATTGTTCTCCTCTACGTCCGGTTGCAAATCAAAAGGCAATTCTAGACTCCATTTCTCATCCCTGGATTCTCTCATCGAAGATTCGCGATGCACTGATCTATTTGCGAGCTGTATGGACTCGTCGCCTCTATTATTGGCTGTTGAGAGTTCGACGCCGCCACCGGACTCTTGTTGAGCTGTCTCGGGCATTGCGCAATCGCGCCTAAGCCAATGAATTCTTTTGTAATTCCCTCCCACCCCACTTGGTCAAAGTGCATTATTTCGAGGAAATGGGCAAGAGCATTCAATTGACAATTTGCCTCATAGAATAGGAGTTGCGGGGCCTCGTAATCTTGGGTAGTGTGAACATGCAAGGATGTAGATTGGCCAAACATTCCGCGGTAATCATACTCATCATCGCCCGGAAATATGCTGGGTTCCGCCCTTTTAGCAATGGCCACGTTCCAAAAAAGCAATAAGTCGGCTGTGGCTTACCGAGCTCACAGTTGGGATTTGCTCAGCTGAGATTATTGGGCAGCATGGCACCACAAATGTTGCCACAGTGTGCGTCTGAGAAGCGTGGGGGTTTTCGATTTTGCTTTACAGTAACGATCTGCGGGCACCACAGGGTCATCAAATTCGGACCACTACAGGAAGCTAAGCCTGAATGAAGTTTTTTAATTGGCCGAGGGGCGGGCCACCGACGCCTAGAGATTAGGCGGAATCTCAGCTTGAATAATCTGCAACCTTTACATGCAAGTAAGCGTTGGAAGCTCCAATTGCATTTGTGATTCGGATTCAACGGTGATAAATGCGGCAATAGACGTGGGCTCCGTATATCCCAGCCTTTCGGGTCAATGACTTACATATCGATGCGCTATCCTGCACAGGACTCCATGTCTGGTGATCTTTGCTGTGATACGGATGGTGGTGTGATATGTATCTGATTGGTGTGGTAGCATCGTTTTAAAGTACAGTCAGAAGTCGGTTCGTCCCTAACTAAATTTCCATTCCGCCACGTTGCGCTCAGCTACCCAGGCAACGCTCTTTCCATTCGGTCTCGGACCATTCTTCAACTTATACCACCACTCGCCCGTTTTTTTGTTCTGTCGTCTACAGCATATCCAATACTTTATACGCAGCGGGTCATAATTGATATCAACATCGTTCAAATTGTAGACCTCTTGATCGGTCGAATACTTCTGTGGTGCCTGGTCGCGTTTAGAGTCTCCTTCAGCCCAACATTCACAACGCGACATACATTCGCGCCCTTTCTGCTTGAGGCGTCTTGTCTCGTTCGGAAGCTGGGGTCATGGGTAATAGACAGCCTTTCGGTACTCTTCATTTGTCAGCCCCAAGTAACAGCGGAGGGATTGGAGAATGCTGATCCGAAACGCACTTTTCTTTTCCAAGGGCAGTCGGGCGCGTTTGTAGAGCGATACATGCCGTTGAAATATCTGTTGTAAGATAATCGTGGATATAGTAGATGATCATTGCTGGTCAGATTTGTGTTCGTGGAATGGGAATCAGAGAGCAGCTCGAGCCTCTTAATAAACCCGTTGAACTTGGTTACCGTTATCTTGCTATCCCGTAGGGACCATTTACCATTTAGGTGTGGGTAGATTCGAGCTGCAGCTGCATTGCCACAGACAATAGGGCCCAAAAGGTCGTGCCACGTCACATGGCTGTCATCCAAGGCTGCGGTGAAGTAGGTGATCATAAGGCAAATGAAGCTGAAACGAGGCATACGCTTTTGTTATTCGATTACAGTATCGCCATATGCTGCATCATGACTGGCTGCCAGCGTTTCGGAAACCTCCAAGTTGCCGACGAACCACAGCGCGATTTCGGTCAATACCGGGGATGAACCCTCACAGCATTGTCGTTACAACAGCAATTGAGACTCACATCCTGCAGTATAACGTACTCTCGCTTTCTCAACTAGACAGCGAACAAGGTGGAAATACGGGGACTTCAGAAATTCGGTTTTCAGGAGATGCACAAGGCTTCGAACAACGGGGAGGGATTTTGCGTGGTTTCACCCAATATTATCATCTATCTGCGAAGTTGCGTCTATTACCGAGCTACATTGTCATAAGCTTGGGACCCAGACATATTCGTCCCGACGCCTGAATGAAGTTGGGGTGTCAATGATTGGTCACAAACTCGTACCTAGATGCACCTCGGTTTGGAAGCAAATTTCTGCAGACAACAATTACCCCAAGCATATGCAGCCTGTTCATTGTGAAATTATCTGGCTACTTCTGGCGTTCCATTGCTCTCAGGTATCGCATATCAAATCCCAGAGACATTCTAGTAGGCTCGAGAACCTGGCTGCCACAAGCAGATCAAATTGCCACACAGAGCTCTCTGGCCTGCAAAACCAGCATCTGGTCGTTGAGGATTAGCACATTTAGATCATCCTGATCTGCAAGTCTTGCTAATCTTTATTTGGAGATATGATGCACAAGGGAAGAGATTGAGCTGCCTTTGACGTGGCCCGATCGTGCTGAAATTACTTCAGCCTGATCTTGTCCTGCAAAAGACGTTGTTATGCGATCTGTGCAAGAGGACTCTGTGTGAGTCGTAAATAAATCTAATCAACTCATAGTCTCATCCCAGTGTACTGGCTTGCTTCGTGAAAAGCTTGAGCATTGCGGCTGTTCCCTAGTGTGCAGATGCGACAATGAGACGTTATTGGTACTAACGTGCAGCAACTTCGTTTCTCGCGTCGTGCGAAGTAGTGGGATGATTGCGTGCATAAATACCAATTGGGCCACATGGGCAAGGGTCAAACTCTTATAGATCATAGTGCATGTCTGTTACCTGAGCTTCGTTTCGTCGCGACCACTGCCGTATAAATTCATTATCTGTTTCTTTTCGCTATACACAATGGCATGCTTGAACAACGCGCATAATCAGTCGAACTTCTCGTAAATCTTTATCCAAGCTGAGAAACAAAAGTGTCGTATGACTGCGGTCATTCTCACAAGATGCGAAATGGCAACTACTATTTCGTTTTTGACTCTGACGTCCTGAGTAGGAACGTAGCGCGGCCTTGGGCACTAGCGGGTGGGATTATCATGGTGGACTGTCCAGTGCTGGTAAAGATCAAGTACGAATTTGGGCAAGGCTGTGATCATAGTAGATTGATTAGATATCCATACTGCAAGGCTTGCGCCCGGTTTATTAGCAATGCTCAGCCTTGCCCGTGTTCCAGCTTGATACTTCAGACGAGCACGCATGCCTATTTGTCCATGCTATCGCGAGTATACATTATCATTGCGTGAATGCTCGTCACGATTCCACCTTGATTTCTGTGTTTCATTGCCTTTCATTGGCTAAAATGACGCTGGACTACTCTCATGCCAATGCTTCTCTACAGCTACTGTCTTGTCGCAAGTCTTGCCCATTATTCCAGTGCGATCTTTTTGCATGATAAGAATGTGACAAGAAGACCTTTGTGATCAATAAGTAAAGCAGAAGAAGCCTATTTGATTCTGAAAAGATACTCAAGGCAATACCCACAAGCATAGAATGTAGTTTGGGAGCCGAGAGTACGGACCGGCTCAATAGATACTGTGTTAGAAATTGTGAGCCTGAGGACATAGAAAGCAAGAGCACCTGTAGACTTCTCAAAGGTGGCAAGAGGCCAGACACGTTGGGAAATGATGCTCTTTTCAAACATCGTTTTAATAGCAGCTCGTTCTAGATTGTGACCTTATGGAGGTCATAAGAGGAATGACTCATCAGGACTTTATTCATGCTGACTTTCTTCGACCCAAAGCAACCAAAATATCACATACGTGATCAGGGGTCAACTAAAGAAAGCTACAGTTGAAAGTCGTCTGTGCAAATTGTGATGGGGGCAAGAGAGCAGAGAAGGACATGGACATCTTGTGCTCATATCAACCCTACTTTGACCCTGATCATAGTAGCCGTTATATACCATTTGCTCCACGTAGAACCTTCCTTGTTGTTTAGCTGGCTTGCCTGAGAAAGCTTTTCTGCTAAAACTGATCTTATAGAAGGCCATTACTGATTGATCTCCACATGCTTTACATGTCCTTGTCCTGGGGGCTGAACTGCATCTGCACCTGCACTGCCACCCCTCAATGCCACTCGTAGGTCCATCATATGATCGAATGCTCCAGGGTATAGGGAGGTTGGCAAGGAATGTCCCACCATTTCAACGCCTAGATTTGTCTTTTGGCTGGGCCCTTTGCTTTTCTTGCGATTTCCTACGAAACAGTGGTGGTATCATTGGCCCATAATGTGGCTTCTTCCGATTGCTTGAAGTCTCTGCAATGGAGTTAGCCATGTAGATAGCTGTCTCGAGGCGGAGAAGCTCACTTGTAACGTACAGCGAGAGCAGATTGTTCCAAGCTCAGTCCACGCGCAAACACAGCTTTTGGAGAGCCTTTAGGTTGCTCCGAGCCAATTTGTAAATGACTTCATTGCATCAGCTGTGAATTTCGGCGCAGGGAGAATAGCACAAGCCACCCCGGAAGTTACAACTATCCTATACGAAATCACCAACATGCATGGTACTCACGGCTAAGCAGCTTGCTTGGGAAGAGATTGTCATGATGATGGCTTGCGCGAATTGGTCAAGCGTGGTGGGTACAACAGAAGGTTCTCCGATTGCTCCCTTGGACGGAAAGTCAGTGCCACCAAAGTAGGTTCTATAGAATAGCATGACGGACAGAACATCTGCTAACCGGCAACTTCCATCTTGGCAATTCTTGACGAAGATGACCAGATCTGCATGCGAGCAGAGAACTAAACCCAATCCAATTTAAGGTGAGACCCATGTTGCCCTAGCATTTTGCCTTTCTAGTGCGAAGCCAAGCGACCAACCTGGATGACTTTTTTTCTTCAAATCGTTCAGTACCCTCGTGCTGAGGTAGTCGCACTATGGTCTGGAGCTTTACGGTGGCTGGTAGGATGAGGAAGAATCAGCTAATCCCTCTAGAACTATGTATGCGCAGACGCCCGAATGAATGGCTTGATAGTTGTGATCGTCATAACGACCAATTTCGCTGAGCCATGGGAGTTTAAACACAACATTTCATCAGTGTATGAGGATTCAAGAGTTGCGGCCAAATCAGACTATGGCTGACGCCATTGTTGCCAGCAGGGTGGCCATCTCTTGCAAGACCACGTCGCAGAATTCTGCTGTACAAGATGCGAATACACTGCATGTGCACAGCATCGCGTGAAATCTCACCACACCTCACCTTACGCTCTACACGACCATGATGAAAGCAGCCTGCTACGCCCTGAGACTGAGCTTGGCGTTGGAAAACAACGCCTGGTCTGCCGGTTCTTGAAGAAGACGCGATGGCAACAACAAGAAGTCACATGAGAAAAGAAAAGACGATTCAAAGGAGAAAAACTATACGAGACGAGATCGGATAGATGAGAACAATAAGGACCAGCGGAAGGAGAACAAACATTGCATCGCTCAAGGAAACGATGCGCCCATGACAAGAGCCACGATATATCGATCAACATGCATTCATACGAGTGCGCAACAGGGTCGACTCGTACAAAAGTTTGCGCAAGGCTGAAGCTTTAGTGACAAGAAGTCGAAATAGACCTCAAGCTAAGAATTCTAAAAGTACTAAAAATTACCTTTCAAGGCTAGATGGTTGCCTTGCGGAAGGTTCGCGATCGTGACGCCGCGGAAAATAGCGAAAGTCAAATGCTTCGCTGCGCTAACTCATCGCCACTGCTTCAAAAATGGCTGGATGGTATATCGTCTGTCTGGGTCTACTGTAAGACGATGCGAGACAAGATCCTAAGCTGATATCGAGATGTCATCCCACCAGGGCGAAAGGATAGTGTATTGGCCGCGGGCCACTTTTTCAGTGAGAACTTGAATACTTTCGTCGCAGAGTGGTGGGAAACGATGTGGTGCGTGCCAATTGACTTCACAGATTGGTAAAAACAACATGATACACGCCAATGAGCATACACGATCCAGGATATCGCAAATTCGTGATGTTCAAGATCTTGGGTCCGACTTGGTCATATAGCGGAGATGCGGATGGATTCATAGCTCATTGCTTCTTCATCTACATATCTAGCTTGCTGTTCCACAAAATCGATCAAATCTTACAAAGCCCAAAGGACAATTGGAAGCGCCGTGAAGTGCAGCTGTAGCAGGAGCCGTCAGATATCCGGCTTCCTTGAGCGCTGTTAAGCCTTAATGATGCTGACTTACTCGCGCTCAGGTCTGCCGTACCTACACTTTTATACGTAATCCATCATGGACGCAACGAACCTACGCGAGTTACGAATCCTATTGTATCAAAATGCCTAAGCTAGTGCATCTCAACCATATTAAGACACCGAAGTAGAGGCAATACACTAGCTGCTATAGATGGCATAGTGATAGAATAGAACATCGCTTGAAGGACGAGTAATCCTCCAGCACAGATAATATTACCATCTCAATGGAGAAGGGTTGTCCTGGGAGCTAGATTAAGGGAAGTTTCAGTCTAGGAATAACAAAGACATTCATACCGGTTTAGTGTGCTTTGGTGATTACAGCAAACGCATACACTTTACGCCGTGGACTTCAGACTCTAAGGCTAATTTTGATCGGCTTTCTTATGCGACAAGGCAGAACCTGTAACAACAAAGATGCACAAAGCTTCTCGAAGGTCGCATCACTTATCGGGATCGAGCAGCATGGCCAGTGGAATCGGACTCTTCCCACCAACCAATCAAACTTTTCTCCCCTTGTCTTGGCAGGGGCACATATTGGCATTTTTGTTCAAGATGTGGCTCAAAATCCATGGAGAGAGGTGATTTGAGGGGTAAGGTACCCAAGTAAGGACAATGGCGCAGTTACATAGTACCTGGAAGAGGATGCTGTAGGGGGATACTGAGCTCGATAGAGGCATGAAACTGGCGAAAAAAAGTCAAGGCACCCTTGCAGTGACAATCGCGCAGTTTAAAAGGAGCTCGTTATCTGCATGATTTGGCGCAAAGTCTATGAGAAGATGTAATGCAATGGTCTTATTACCGATACAGTGATGAAAGCGCAGCTCAAATAAAACCAGATAGTGGATAGAACCGAGGGATACTAAGCTCGATACTGGTAAATTCTAAATCATAAGCTTCGACGAACTCTAATGATGTAGACAAAGACCGTAATGAGGGTTATGGTCTTAAGGTACTTACTTACTGAGTGCCTAGATATAGATCAAATATAGTAGCCTAACCCCTCATAGAGTATCCATTTACATACAAGGAAGTTGACTGCTTTACTGTTTTCGTTTTTGTTTTCTGAGTTAAGCTCGGTGTTTTTGGACAGAGCTCGAAGACAAGACGTTTCCACGGCTACCGCTGCCTACTATGAGGTGCTTATGGCATTACCTTTTTGCATCATAGCCTTATTAAGTTGCAGGCATGACATGAAAGTTGAGGCGTGACTCTAATATTCACCTTCTCGCACTACACCCGAATCTAGCAGAATGAGTGTTTCTTTGAATCTCTGTTGCCTGTGCGTTCACTACTCCACTGCTTATCTATACATTGTAGATAGATGAGCTTTGGTGCAAGCTTTTGTACGACGGTAAAGGAACTTGACGTCATCCCCAGCACCATAGACCGCAAAAATGCACCCCTACGCTCTTCTGGAGCACGAGTTTCTCAGTCTGATCTTAAGAAAATTTAGGAAGCTCTCTTGGAAGCCCACTTCCGTCGAAGAATCCTCAAACCTTCAGAATTCCAACATTGAATATGAAATTAATATTACTAAGCAGTACCCCGGAGCTGTCCCTTGAAGTCTAAACTTCGGGGCGCCTTAGGCCCATGCGGAAGCGATCTCTCCAGGGGCTCCAGGGGGTGGTAGCTGAGCTTAGGGCTAGGGCTCGACTAGCGTCTGACAGGACTTTTGACCCCGACCTCCGTCTTATGTTAACAGGGCGTCAAATCGGCAGCCAACATTTGACATTCTTATTGCTGTGGCGAGACTAAGAATACTACTAATCCAATCCTTGCTTAGCTCTCGTCAAGTTTGATCGGTGCCTCGTTGCCATCTGAAGTTAACAAACACACCTGGTCGATGTTCAAGTATGAGCTTCTGGGTTGGACTGCATTTGCGGGAATACTAATTTGCACTCGCATGCAATATGCCTGAGACCGTCAAAAGCAGTAGCAGCATCGGACCAGACTGCGGCAAAGGTGACGACTGTGGCCAAAATGCCAGCATTCCACATTAGCTGTACCGACATCCCTACAGGAAATTCTGAGGTATTTCTACAGCCAGATACCTGTGTTGCTTCACACAAATGACCTAATGCCATCACTCGATAGAGGCCAGCAAAATACAATGACGGCGAGCGGGTTTACGACAAGGAAGACTTGGACGGATCTGGGAGGCCAACCTACAGGACATTTTGGCTCTGTTGCAAAAAGTGGAACAAAAAAGAGAAGAAGTATTATTGGGGGTTAAAGCTAGAGCAAAGAGGAAAACGCATCAAGTGGTTACCTGAGAGTGATTTAGAACTCATGTCATGAACAGATTTGGGCGTCGATAGAGCACACTTTTGACGTAAAGCCACTCAGATATTGCTACCTATCGTATCTCGGCTGCTCGCATTGGCTCATAAATGCGAGTCATGGTACCAATTCGGCTGCATAAGGGATTGCTTGTATGCACAACGGGCATAGCTGTAGCAATTTGAAAATGCCCCAATCATCTGAATCCACACTTGGGTGGCGCATGCTGGTGGCATTCAATATTTCATGTCTTGAAGCACGGTCCCTCTCCGCTGTCGGTCTGAATCACAATATGAGGAAAGAAGGTTCAGGGAGATCTCACCGGCTCACGGTAAATGTAGAAGCATCTCTGTTCTGGTAACTTATCCTGGCGTTGGTAGGTACTAATTTAGCAATGGCGTCGAGCCACATTCCCGAAATTATACACCTCAACTCGGCAATAGGGGCCTTCACAGTTGTCAAGTTGCCGCAACTGACATGCCAAGTACTCCGTAGGAAACAGCAACTCGTTTAAAACGGCCCTAATTATCGGATAAATATCGGATATCCGAGTTACCAAAGTAGCAGAATATTTTTCGTAGTTGCTCCTCCCGAGGAGCAAGGCAAAAAAACGGTGAAAATGGCAACTCGCCCCTGTCAGTTGCTATCTTGGCAGTCTTGGCAGCATTAATATTTATGAAGACGGTAATTTATTTTGTTGCCGTATTTGTTAGTTGCAGCAACTTGACAACTGTGAAGGCCCCTAAGTCCATTGGCGCTTGATCGATAACAAGGCGAGCAATATTTTGAAGGCGTTTTAAGGCAAAGTAGCCCGCCAACACCATTGGTTTAGACCAAGGGTTGTCCTCCAATAAGACGTCTTGACGAAAAGATGGGCGATCCTCTTTGCTGAAGATCCTGCAACGTTTGTCGATTCCTGTGAGGGGTGGGTTTCACACCTATCGTCGAGATGGTTGCATGATCTGACGCCTTGCATGAAGAACCCTCCAGTCCCACTAAAGACGATGCCTGCATTGTTATTGACAAAAAGCCGTTTGCTCGATGCGCAAGCTCTTCTGCAATAAAAGACCTCTGGAACGGAGCCTTCTTGGCGGGACTAAAGTAGACGTGCGAATGCGCTATGCCCGAAATAGATCCAGAGTGTGGAATACCGGAGGAAATTTCGTCCGCGAATAACGTGAACATTATTCGTGCGAAAAGTAATGAGAGGCAAACCGACCACTCGCGAGCGCCATCCAGCATCGAAGAGTCGGATGCACCGTGCCCGTTTGACTCTCAATCCTCGATAGATGCCGAGAATGGCGTGCCTTGTATGTTCAGACCTAAAACTATCTGCCCAGCTAGTATTTGACGGGGTGGATAGTATCTGGAAACGCTTTGGGGTCCCGACTTGCAAACGTCTTTCGTCTGGGAAAGGGTCGAAGGAACAGCATTGACCAGATCGTCCGTTCACGTAAGCGTCTCTACAAGAGGGCAGGACATTCAACTGATGGATCTTATTGCAGTGGACGAATACGTTCCAGGATATGGGAAGGTGGCAGCCATTCAGGACTTAGACGCAGACTTCTTAATCTCAAAAAAGTTTGGCTGGCTTCATAATTATGTTTTACTGCATCTTCAAGATGAACTCGTTGAGATGCAAGAGAGATTGGAACGACTCGATAAATGGGAGTTTAGAGACGGGGATGCGAAGCTGCTGCTATCACGGCGGCGGGACTACCGCAGAGATAATTCGGAACGTAAGGAAATCCTAATGCAACTACGCAGCAAGCTAGTAGAGTATGGTGAGAAGATATTCATCAGTTGATTTGGTTCAATTATTCAGAAACTCATAGACGAAACGCTCCTACGGACCCAAACGATTCAGGCGCTGAAGCACCCAACTATACGAGCCCAACGCAACCTGCACCGCCTCATCGAGAATACTGGAAGTCTTGTAGAGGATGAGTCCCACTGGACCCGTGAATTACCCGATCTTGCTGCCCTGGGGCGTGGCCCCGAGTATAGCTGGCTGAACACTCGCCTCGAAGACGCGATGAGCAAGATCTCCAAGAAAATAACACTGGTGAGTCAAGTGCTCTAGATCCCCATCCACACTCTGTTCATAGAAATTGTCGATGCCTGCTCTGGGATTATGCAAGCATTCATCATTCCGCGTGATGAATCGCATAACATCTGACTAGTCCAACAGGCCATTTTTCGTAAGCGCGAACAGAGACTCAAGACTGGACTAGAACCCCTTGACCTGCTTGCGGCAGAGCGCTTTGACGTCGTTGCTCGGACTATAGTTACACTCTTAGCAGCACTCTTGCTTCTAATACCCGTTGCCGTGCTTTTTAAGCTGCAGCCAACTTCGCCAACTGACTACGAACGGAGCGGCAAATACCAAATACTTACAGTGTTCTTGTTCACGTTGCTGTTCTCGGCTAGTTGCTCGCTCTTCACCAAAGCTAACCGGCAAGAGGTTTTCCCAGCCACAGCAGCATACAGCGCCGTTCTCGTTGTCTTTCTAGGAAACACATCTAATGTGATGCTGACGCAAAGCCCTGCATGAGAAGGCGATCCAACGAAATATCTGTCTCCACAGATAATGTTCGTATACACAAGATGCCTCATCTTTGGGGATAGAGATTTGAGGGCCACCGCTAGCACACAAGAAACCCGTGCATACACAACGATGGAAGACATACAATGGATGCTATAGGGGAGAAGCCAGTACTATAGATCACTACATGCTTGAGACAGGAGGTCGTCTCTAGCCACCATGCTTGGTCAATGGCTGCTCGACGAGATGGGTTTGCCATGCGCGGAGAATCTACGGAGTCTATTCCAGATCACGACAAAGTCACTGATATGGAATGCACATTTATATCATGTATAGTCACCGGAAACATGTACATAAAGTTGATTGAGTCTGTTGTACATGCGTATTGGTATAAGTGATTGGATGATAGATAGCGGGTCCGCAGCCCATCAATCTTTGAATTGTCAGCGTGCTGGTGGAATTGATGAAGACAAGAGGCTGGGAGTAAAGACGTCGAAGGCACAGGCAATAAATAAAACTCATCGCCAAAAACAGTGACGAGGTGGTTAAATCGCCCAATTTAATTGGAGGTTAGTGTGCAGGCCTCAGTCACGTGATCGGCATGCATGTGGCCCATGCGGCGGAGTTCAGGGGCCATTTCATAGGGCCTCCAGGCCCAGTTTTTCCCTTCGTCTCTCATCCTTTTGACGAGCGAGCAAAGCCTGTATCTAGCAGCTGTTTTACCCGCCCGCCCACACCTTGTATATAGCTATTCCATAAGGCATCGCATAGATGCTGGAGTTCTTGGCGCCCTTAGAGCTAGCCAGGCTGAGCT
>JASZXT010000157.1:0-46265 GCA_035521555.1 Lecanoromycetidae sp. Uapishka_2
GGAGGGGGTGGTGTGCAGGGGAGTGCTTACAGGCAAGGGAACATCCAGTGCCGTGCGTGTTTTTGCTGTGCTGGTAATTTGTCTGGTAGAGTATGGCTTGGTTGCCGTCGTATAGGATGTCAATGACGGTATGGTGATCGGTTTCTTGGTTGGATATTTGGCCGGTTTGGGTAAGTGGTAGATGGCCTCCTTTTACGAGGACGTACTTTGGACCGAGACTTTGGAGTGTCTGGGCCATAGTGACGATGTCGTCGAGGGTTTTGATTTCAGGCGTTTCGAGATTGGCGTCTTGTAGTAGCAGTTTGGCTTCGGGGATGTTTGGGGTTAGGATTGTTGTGAGAGGTAGTAAGTGAGTACGAAGGTTGTGCACTGCTTCGTTCGGTAGAAGTTGAGCTCCAGTTGTCGAGACCATGACGGGATCGAGGACAGTGATTGGGCTTCCGTGTTTTCGTAAGGCTTCTGCAACGGCATCTACGGTTTCTGCAGAGGCCAGCATTCCGATTTTGACAACATCGACTCCAACGTCGCTAATGCATGCATCGATTTGCTTGACGACGAAGTCTGACGGGATGTGATGGATGCCAGTGACGCCTTGAGTGTTTTGAGCGGTCAGTGCTGTCGTTGCTGTCATCGCGTAGCAGCCGTGAGCGGCGATGACTTTTTGATCAGCTTCCAGTCCACTGCAACATATTGATTAGTCGAGGCGGGATTGGCGCAGAGCTTCGACTAACGCTCCACCGGAACTGTCTGAGCCAGCTATCACCAGTATGCGCTTTTTATCCATTCCTCTCGGTCGAATTTCGTGTATTTTGGCTTCATTGAGAAGTTGTCAGTTCAGTATTGTTGGCACATTCGCGTTGAAGATTCTCGTCCGAGGCAAAGCGAGATGTACGTCATTCTGCCGCTGCTCGACTTTCGGTATCAGCAACCCACCGAGTTTCTGTCGAAAGCAGCAACGCCAGGTTGTTGTATGAACAAGTGGCACTCATGAGGGTCGCATGCCCCAAAAGCAACGATATGTTGATGTGGAAGACCAAAGACTGTGTCATTTAGCTCTCTAGACAAACCGCCATTACAGACTTGGTGGGTCTAGAGTGAGTTTAGATGTTGAAGACTTTGCTCAAGTCAACTGTGCTGGCGTACACGAATATAGTCTGTTCAGACATCCAGCATCAGAGCTGCAGGGAAACGGGAAACCGAGGGTTTGAGCCGATCCAGAAAGCACTATCTGCAGTAGGCTGTTTTCAGCATAGAATGATTCCTTATAGACGTAGATACTTAAACAGCTTACGACACGATGCCTTAGCGGTGAGTTCCATACGCCTCACGCTCCTCCTGATCCAATGGTCCCGCATTTGGAGAACATTTTCTGTTTGGGACTGATACAGATATCACATACCACACACTGAAATTCAAGTGAATCAATGAAGCCACCCAAGGCTCAGTCCGAATCCTCCTCGCTCGAATCCTCTTCTCGTTCTAGAAAGCCCATCAGCATGTTGATAGGAGATCAGGTGATGATAAGGATGACGACTACCTCTCACGAGTGCGAAGTCGAAACGCCCGTCCACCTGCGATTTCAGTGTCTCCCTAATCGTACTTTGCTCCTCTTCAGACAAGTCAAAGTCCATATCGCTTTTATTTATGCCAAGCTCGAGACCCTGGTTTCCAGGGCCTAGTCCCATGATGAAATTCATTATCCCGTTCGCAGAGAAGCGAGTAATGGCATTGAAGTCGAGCCTCCGCAGATGTCGCAAAGTAGCCATGTCCCTCCATATGACATCTGTAATGGCCCATCCATGTGTCCAGAACGTTTCAAGTTTGGTCAGCCTCTTGGCTAGTATACGTATATGCTGACTTGTGAAGTAGTCAGAGACGAAACGCAATCTCAAATCTGTGAGGTTCTCGAGCTTGCTTATTGATTCCACTAGAATGTCATTGTCTATGCCGAGGTCGCTGGCCTCACCGTTCAGCCACAGGCTTTGAAGGCTGGTTTGGCTTGACAGTGCTTGGTGGAAGTCTCGACTTTCTGACACCAAGTATCCGTCAAGCTCAAGGCTCGTAAGCTTGATTTCATTCTCGAGAAGGACTGGAGCCAGTAGTGCTGTGGCGCTCAACAATTTTTCAATGGAAATTGCCTTTAGGCCTTTGCATTGAGTCAGCCAAGCTACGGTTTCAAGAAAAATGTGGTGATTATCCTTCTGAAGATCCTGTGTCGCTCTACCGGTCTCTGCTAGCATCACAGTAGTCAAATTAATGCACTCCTTCATCAGTGAAATTGCAGGAATTGCATCGGCCTTGATGCCATTAAGTTTCAACTCTTTCAAAGAGTCGCGATGGCTGTTAAGCGCATGGAAACTTTGAAGTCCTATATTCGAGCTGCTGAAAGTCTCGAGAGACTCCAGCGACTGGGGACGTAAATCATGAAGAAACGTAGCAAAATGGCGGTCTGAATCAGGTTCTTGCCTGTGTACGTATAAGCAACATAGATCGAGACTTGACCTCGCCAGACTTCATACCAGCCATAGAAGCTTAGCGATCGGAACATAGGGCAGTGGGTGCGGATCAAGTCCCCAGTGGCAGCTAGAGCTTCTCCTCTGAATACATTTAGATGTTGTAGATGGGGTAAATTGGGTATGCTCTGAGAGAGTAGATCATGTGCCACTAGTTTGTTGGTTACCGCACTAGTCCAGCGAAGTTTCTCTGATCACTTACAATTACCAGACAAGTCTTGGAGCATGGGAGTTTGCCTGAGGACGGCTAATGACATGCATCAGATTTACCGTTTATCTTGAAGATCTCAAGCTCTAGATACCTTCTATGAGGCGATATGCTGTAGCTTCTAAATCAAGGCGAACGATTGTTTTCTTTTTGGTGTGAACGGTGATCACTATGGTCTTCAGGACTTCGAAATCTGCTAGCTCATCCTTGAAGAGAGTGCTGTTCGTGCGTCAGCAGATGTCGAGGTTGCTGCCAGCTTCGAAGATTTACTCTCTTAAAGGGACTTTGGATTTGGATCCCTGTGATTCCTGGATCTGTCCGAGAAGATCTTCAAGATCCTGAACTTGAAGAGTGCGTATGTACTTCGAGTATGGAAACAATGTTTTACCCATACTAGAAAGAATGATGGCTCGCCAAACACTGGCCTTCTTCAGAAGACGCTCCCGTCCAGCTAGCTCAGTCTCATCGTCCCCCGTTATAACAGGGGCACCCTCATGCATGCTGCCCCAAGTCAACAACATAACTCAGTCAACAATGTATCTCGAATATAGATTGTTGATGACGGACCGATAGATGCTCGCCAAAGCAGGGACTGCAAGTTGCTTGCCTGCGCGAGTACATTGGTAGAGCGTGTCAAAATCCCTCTTTTCCCACAATTGGTCGCAGATAATATGCAAGATATCATCTGGGAGTGAGGCCGCCATCACCGGTGAAAGGCGTCAAAATATGCAAAGTACACGCAGGACGAAAACGAAGAATCAAAAGATTGGACGAAAGCCGCTCTGGGTCGCGTTCACGAAAAGTAGAAAGTCAAACGTCACCGGCTATCAGTGATTGGCTGTAGAGCATGAACCCTAGAACTAAGCTAGACGAGCTAGACGAATTTGTGCAAGCTCGTACATAATGCATTTATGCGGGAAGGCGCCCTCGACAGTGTCGACGCCTCGAACGCCCTTCTCGCTTGTCTTTGGCGACCTCGGTAGTGAAAATCATTCATGGGTATTGGGCAACGACTTCTTCTAAACGATTGAATGTTCGAGCCTTGTTCGTCCACTTCCGAGAGACTACTTAGAACTACGGGATTTGGACAGCGTCTGAGGCCCATGGTTGAAGATCAATGAGACCTCCAACTACAACTGGTTGTCGAGAAAGTGTTGTATATTCCCAGGTCTTTGTAAATCGACATACAAAGATTCAACCGCGTGGGACAGACTTTGTACACAGAATGCTACCCATGCGCCGCCCTTAGATGAATTTAGGTCTTGCGGGCACATTCTGGGCGTCTCAAAGTGGACTCAACCTGCTGTAATAGGAGCAACGGGTAATCTATTGCATAGCTATCTCTGCGTGGAGAAAAGCACTAAAGATACTACTATACAAGTATAACAAATTCAATTGGCCTATTATTCCTACGCTAGGCTACCAATGTTGATATCAGATATCTGATGTTGGATACTTGTTGTCATGGAGGGCCTCTTTCCTCCATTTCCTGTTCAGGCAAGTCTGGTAGAGGATACAGTCCACGCAACAACTTCTCAGTTGACGTCAGAGAATGCAACTACTGGGGAAACGTCGCCATCTCCAGCTCTATCGTTGACTCTACCAGCAATATATCTGGACGAGAATGGTGTGCATGTCCTCATTGACAAAACAAATCCGTCGGTTCTTAAGGGGTATTTCGATAGCGAGGTTTCTGTTTGCCGCCTTAACAATATCTACGACTACCTCTGGCTTGCTGACACTAAAGGTCATCTCGACCATTCGCTGACCGAGCAAGTCATGCGCGGACGCAGCCTCATCTTGACGCCCAGAGCAGACATGCACATGGTCGTTCATGGACAAAAGTTGTACATCAAACCCGTACCCGACTTCTTACTCTGCCACACTATTTGGACATCTCATCTATGTCAGGATGCCTTGGCGTACGGCAGTGCTTTCGGCTTGCTTTGGTCCTATACACGACTCATACGCAATAAATCTGATTTTCGCATTGCGAAAATCAATGGTATTCTTTCAGAGGAGATTACATGGCAACAATGGAGTCCTTTTTGTGCTGAGCTAGAATATACTTGGCGCATGACTGAAATGCCAATGCATGTCCGCTACACTTACTCCGAACTTCGTCTGGCTCGACTGAACTGGATATACCGCCTGTCTCAGGGGAACATCATTCGTGGATACTACCGTCAGGAGAGCAGAGGCTGGCTTGTCGGTACCCTTGTCTATATTACCATTGTTCTAACCGCCATGCAGGTGGGGCTAGGAACTGATCGTTTAAGTAACAATGAGAGCTTTCAACGTGCGTCATATGGATTCACTATTTTTAGTATCATTGCTCCTGTCCTCATTTTAGCGACATATGTGGGCACCGTGATTATGGTGGCGGTCTGGAATGTATTTTTGATGGCTGTAAGGACGAGGAAGGTACTTGATCCGGTGGAGCTGGGTGCGGAGGGTCTTATTAGGGGCCCACAGCGGAGCAAGAGCAGGTAGAAAAGGATGCTGCCCTTGGGCAGGCCTCGCTATCAGCCGTGTACCTAAAGCCCCAGGCTTGCTTTGCTCATGTTGTTTGTCATTACTTTAATATATTCCCATGCTTATGACAGTATCATTATAATTCTGCTACGACTTGCGATTCAATGCGTCCTGGTCTCTTGATATTAATAACGACTAGTTGATCAACGCATTCACATAATATTTGCAGGATGAGCATGTTCAAAACTTTGATGTTCCCAGCAAGGCTGAGGGTCTAGACAGAAAGAAACCGTGAACTCGAAATTAGCTAAAAGCGGCACGCTTATAACCGGATGAAGTAATTCGCCTACACCTGGGTTAGAAGACGCGTGCCAAACTCATTTGATAAGCTCGATAAGGTACTCTATTTGGCTTTCCTCATTCAGCAGACAGGGCGGTTCTTATGCATACCCTGAGCTTCACGTTGACACCTGAAGGAGTAGTACGTGTTCATGATGCGGTTCTGTGCCTTGCAAAGTTCAGCGAAGTGGTATCCTTGGAAGCCCGCAAGGACAAAGTATGGGGTGATTTATTAGACATGACAACCTATGGACTGACCATGTTTGCCTCCAGCTAGTTCTTACTGCCCTTAACTCATCAAAGTCTGCTTATGCCTCATTTTCTCTTGACAGAGATGTTTTCTTCGACAAGTACGAATTTCCCTCCGCACAAGCCAAGCTCCGTTCAACTCCTGAAAATGGGGACCCAAAATTTACATGCCAGTTGTACATTAAAGTGCGATTCCATTAGTGTCATCTCCCATTTGAAAACTAGGGTTAATTGCCAATAGGCACTTCTTTCCGTGTTCAAAGGAAGATTAGGTGACGTGCGCGATAAAGACACAGCAGTCGAACGCTGCGAGTGCTACATCCGAGAGCAGCCTGACAAGACAGAATGCCGTCTGATTGTAAAGATGGTTTGTAGGCATGGTATTACTCCTTTAGTATACTTGCACCCTACAAAATGATGTCTGACCTTCACAAGGCGTCATCAAGACTTACAAGCTCACCTATGAGGGCGTCGAAGTGATGCATGCACTTTTCAATAAGCACTCTGCAAAGAACACTTGGACTATTGGCGCCAGTACGCTCAGGTCATTTGTCGAATACTTTGGTGCAAATACCGAGTACTTGGACATTTCTTCAGAAAGTGGGCGCGCTACATTCATGAGCTACACTGAAAAGGTGATGAATGGGCGTGGTACATACTCATTATGGCGATTACAACGGAGTGCAAGGCTTACATGATATAGATGTGTTGAAGCAACCATTACAGACATCGGTCACAATAGACAATCTCGACTTTGAAGACTTTACAGTCGAAGACCAGCTACATATTGGCATCAGCGTCAAGGATTTCAAAGCCATTGTCACGCACGCTGAGACATTGAAAACGAGCATCACGGCCTTGTATTCTTTTCCAACACGCCCACTACAACTCAGCTACAGTGAGTCTGGGATGATTTGCGAGTTTACGTTGATGACCATTGGTGAGTACCGTGGTGGCTCTGTCACGCCTGCTCCTGCTGCAGCACGACAAGTATCTGCTGCACCACCCGCGCCTGTCGAGAAGCCACCGTCACGCCAATCTACCGCTCAAGCTGGCCAGCAGAGCCCGGCTGGCATGCCACCTCCAAGTCAACCGGCATCACGTAGCTTTACCAAAGAACCGCAAAGCCAAAGGACCCAGAGACCTTCGCCTCCGCCACCAAAAGCTAGTATGGACCCGGATAGCCTTTTTTTGCCTGCGGAGGAAGATGAAGACCGCGTGTGGGGTGAGAAAAGCTTTGACGATGAGGAGGACGTTCTGGGCTGGAATGCAAGTGCCAGCAACGTACGTACAGAGATTATGTCTAATGCGGTCTACGCTAAAATCGAATGGAGGCTCCTAATCCCAACGGTACACGTCGAGATTCTGGAAGCTCTTCGAGGTTGCAGCCTTATCCTGCATGGCGCGAAGATCCCAACATGCGTCTAGAGCCGACTCAGCGCATTTCTGAGGTATTTCTGGCTTCTTGGCTGGTGTTGATTTTGAGGTTCTAACAGCTTTAAGATCCAAGGAGGGTTCTTTGATTGAGGAATTGATGATTGGAGTGTTTTGGCCATTACCATACGTACAGCGACGGGTGAGAAAGTAGCTCCCATGCTCTGTGATGTGGGTTATCAGCCAGACAGTTTCATCTGTTCCAAGCTAACAGGAGCCAGGAATGTGTCGATCGTGGACTATAGATGTCAGTGATGGCAATGGTTGCCGCTTCAAACGATTTGAAAATTTGGCACTGTGCACTTCAATACCTATCGATTCATAACTCGCACCAACATTCTACGCAATGCCACTCGTTTATAAGGAAGGGCACGATCCTACTCTTAATGCGATTCATTTACCATTGTGTTATCATATATACATATGTCCAAGATCTCCTACGTTATGACTCCACTTCGCATGTCACTTCTAAAGACCAGACTTCTGCACCGCAAAAGCCGCCTCCTGAGTGACATCCAAACAATAATCCAAATGCGGCGGCAAAATCAAATCCCCATGAAGACAAATATCATCCCCAAGGTGGCAATCCGTCGAAACCTTACTAGCCGGCACCTCCCCAAACGCCTCACCATCATCTGGGTCCCCATACAACACCACCGAATTGATAAAATCCGTCTGCGCCTGCGTAATCATATTGGCAGCATTATGAGCCACCTGAGCCCCTTGCGAGTATCCACCAACACAAAGCTTCGTATGCGGACACTGCTGCATCGTCTGCGCAATCAATTCGGCCATGTCCTGACTCCCCGTGGCACTGCCACCAGCCAAGAATCCGGCGATGTCTGCTGGGTAGTTGTTCACGCCTTGGACGGCTACGCGTGAGGAGCCAAGCATGCTGGTCAGAGCTGCGACGAAGGGGGGCCCGACGATGTCGCCGATGTTGCCGTTTTCGGTGGTGCCGCGGGCGAAGATGAGGGTGAAGTCTTTGCAGATGCCGTTGATGATGTCGTTGTCTGTGGCGCCGGTGAGGACGATGTTGGCGCAGTTGGTCGGGAGGGCGGTGGGGGGGATACCGGTGAAGCCGCTGTTGATATGGGAGTTAGCATTCGTTGTGGAGCGAGAAGGGTAGTCGAGGCATTGTCCTCCCAGGCACGGATAGGGTCTGGAAGTGGCACTCGAGCACATAGATTGGAAATTCTTTTGATTTGGCCGAGCCATGAAGACATCTCAAAAAGACTCATACCTAGTCACTGTGGCTACTGGTTTGGTGGCGCTTGGGGTGTTGCGTTCTTGGACACGGGCTGGAGCTGGCGAGGACAGAGCTTGAAGAACGAGCGCGAAGAGCGGTAAGAAAGTAGTGGGCTTCATCTTGGCGGATGGTATATAGGAAAGAGAAACAAAATCGATCCTATTGCCTCAACGATGCTTTCGAGGGAGAGAGCAGAGAGGAGTACGGATACTTGGAGTCCATAAGACTTATTGTTTACCACTCGATCAACGTGCTCGCAACCTCGGCTGTCATCCATGTTCGTGATATCCGTCGGGCTTTAAGGTAAGGCGTCTGGAGTACTATGGGGATATTGCAGATCGCCAGTGTATGGGTTCTGATTGAATTACCTGTCAAGCCGCCATATTGGGGCTGGCAAGATACGCTAAGAACGCATTTGATCACCTTTTTGTCAGTGCACAGGACGTCAACCATGGACAAGACAGAGGAACCGTGCTCCTCATTGGTTCATAATTTTGACACCTGGGAATCTGGGGTAGAGGCACCAAGCGTTGAAGCTATCTTGATCATTGTAGGCTAAGGTAAGGTAGATCCCTCACTGTCAAAAAATCTCCGAAGTAGGCCAAGCATTGATATGCCGGCAGTTCAAGAAGCCAAACTCGTAATAGCATACTCGTTCAGAACGGTTTGAGCCTTAGATCGTTGAAGTAGACAATGCATTGGGATTAGTGTTCTTCCCCACCTCATCCTATTCTCCGAAAGACGCTAGTTATTGTATGCCGAGGCACAACGCACAACGTTGATGACTTCAAACAGAATCTCCTTATGGTCCAAGTGCTCGGGAGATGGGGTAGGTAAAGGCATTCTGACGTAATTCTCGAATCTTATTTAAGTGCAATTGTCAACAATCAATTCCAAGCGTCGAGCACAGACCTCAGAGGTAGGACATTCAAGATGGAATCTGGATTCTGGGATGAACCCTCCATTGATAGATTCTTCGATCCCAGCCGGAGTGCAAGTGCTAGATTAATCGATTGTCAGCAGTATTCTGCTAAGGCGTGGCGTCAAGCAGAGTACGTTGAAAGTTCAGAAGTCATGGCGGGCCTGGAAGCCCCAAATTCAGTCAGCAACCACGACATTTTGAGAAGTAGTGAGTAGCAAGCATGTATGCCAGACCGACTCTGGCGACAGCGTACACAATCGTGGTCGAAAACAAGACTCTTTCAGCATCCTGCACCGCGAGTGCCGGGCGAGGTCCGTTAAGAAGTAGCACGACAAAGCAATAATGAAACTGAATTACGCAAACGGAATCGACGGCTTGACCATAAATCTTGGTCCGTGTCCAAAGTTGCCTGATCGCGTGCATTTCTGGGACATGCAGTGTTATGGTCAGGAGAACATGTATTGAATATTTCCCTTAGCTAACAAACAACCATCTACACACCAACTCTTTCAGCCCGTTAACGGTATGATTTCTGGTATCTTGCACGTGCTCCAGGACCTGTAGACCGATTATATTAGCGACCACCCTCAGCTCCGAGTATCGCTCTAACATACCTCCAAACTTCTTCGGCTCACACCGTCTGTTATCTGCCACCAGCAAAGTACGATCGTATTGCACTAAGGCCTGCTTCAGCTGGTTCTTGGCGTATTCGTCGACGTATTTTTGGTAGTAGGCGACTATTGATTTGGCGATGGCTTGTCGTATCGCGTAGATCTGCGACGTGTGTCCACCACCATTGACACGGACACGGATATCTACGTTGGCAAATTTGTCGAGGCCGACTATGAGAAGAGGTTCGTAGACCTGGAAGCGGGATTAGATATCATCTCGTTGAGCTGCCTTTGGAAGGTCTAGATGGTAGAGAGCGTACTTTAAAGCGGAGGATCTGGGGTTGCATGAGAGAGAGGGGTTTGCCGTTCACTTTGACGAGTCCTTTACCAGCCTAGAGGTATGGATGTCAGCGAACCTGAGACAATTTTCAGCACTCTGAGGGCTTTCTACCTTGCAATGTGCGACGGCGGTTGCTGTTGGCTCCATATCAGCTGTTGATCGGCCAAGAAATGCACAGAATCAACATACCAGTCTTCTTCTTGCCGAAGCACTGCACACTCTGCGTCGTTGCCATGTTTACGGTTGATTTTTCTCGAAAAGCTGTTGGCGATGAAGGTTGAAGTTGTCGCAGATTCCTTAGCGGCTCGTGGGCGCGCTAGCATTAGCGATAATGCAGGACTGCCAAGACTTTCAGGCTTGGCAGTAAATATTCGAGCGAGTCAACCTCTCTCGCAATGTCTTACAACACTCCTAGTGATCGTCATTATGGACGCAATGAAGTACGACGCTGATAGACACCTGTAACGGTATCAGGATCTTGCTGGCAGCCAAAGGAGGTTTTCGATCCATGGATGAATCAACAAATCATAAAAGTGTTTCTCGAACACTTAAGGTAGACCATCATCCTCGATATCATGTACCTATATGCCTTAGGATCCAATGGCTGTGGCCAATTAGGTATCTGCACTACAGATGATACTTCTACTCCCCAGATCTGTGCTTTCCCAGATGGCTTAGAGTTACCAGGCGTGCCCATCAAGATCGTAGCAGGAGGAAATCACACTTTACTACTATTAGATGACGGCAGCGTCTACTTTGCAGGAGCCCCTCGGAATAGCCAGGTGCAATCACATCCAGCGCTAGAAGTGCAGACCACTTTTCGAAAATTGTGCATTCCAACGCTTGGTCGAGACAAGATAAAGCTATGCTCAGCTTCTTGGGAAGATTCAATCTTTGCAAATGATAAGAATGAAGTGTTTGCGGCGGTCTTTGGCCCAAATGGCCATACAGCATCGCTAGAAATGAGTTTCATTCAAGAGACACTTCTCACTACGTTGAAGGGCGATGAGATAGTGGACCTGGCAAGTGGTATAGAACACACAGTCCTCGTGACGGCCAATGGTAAAGTATACGGCTGGGGCAACGGCCGTAAGGGTCAGCTAGGTGAGCCTGCTAGATTCATATCAACGCCTTACAAAATCGAAGGATTAGAGTTTCCCGTTGTTCGCGCTGTATGTGGTAGGCAATTCACCTACCTAATAGGCAAGGATGGTTGCTACACAGTATTAGGCTCAGAAAAATATGGGATCAAGTCACACAAAGTCACAGCTAAGGAAGATCCGAAAGACATTGCCGCTAGCTGGGGCAGTATATTTGTTTTAACATCGTCGGCCGAAATTGAGTCCTGGGGTCGAAACGATCATGGGCAGCTTGCTCCAGCCAATCTACCGCCAATCGAAAGGATGGCCGCAGGAAGCGAGCATGTGGTAGCTTTGACAAAAGAGGGCAAAGTCATAAGCTGGGGCTGGGGCGAACACGGTAATTGCGGCGACAACATAGACTCAAGTGGAGATGTTAAGGGGAGATGGAATGAGATTCTCACCATTGGGAATGTTGTAGGTGTCGGTGCAGGCTGCGCAACAAGCTTTTTCTGGACACAGTCCTGAAGATCCGTCTTCTTCACTACCTACTTATACCGTCGAGGTTACCGATTCAAATTACCCATCCGACACACCACGGCTGGCTACAGATGTTGAACCTGTATGCGGCTCAACGATTCAACAAGCAGCCAGTATTCTATGCAAGGTTCCTAGATACCTTGCCAAGACTGGACGATTGATCGCTCAAAAATGGCACCGAGTTGATAGTCTCTGGGTCAAGATGCCCAACAAACGACCTACTTCCAGCTCAAAAGTACAACCAAAATGTTCGTACTTTGCTCAAGATACCCAAGAGGCAGACTATTTCCAGCTCAAGATATCCGAATGACAGCCTACTTTTAGCTCAACAAGACCATCGAATTGTAGGTACCTTGCCCAAGATACTCAATGGAAGAGTATTTGAGTACCTACGAATGATTACATATCAACTAAATACATCTAGGAAGTAACACTTCCAGCTCGAGACCCTCCCATCTACGCTCCAATCCCACTACTTTGCTTGATGCCTATATGTGTAGTGCCAATTCTCTCCCGCGATATCCTCTCTAACCTTGTAATTTTGCTCGGCCTCTTCAATTATCTCCATATCAACGTCGACTACGCTCATCCCCTCTGCAGCTGTATCCTTCGTCTCATCCCCCAAAGCCCCCACGAACGGCATAGCCACCCTACTCAACCCCGCATTTCTATGATGGATGTCCCCTGGCGGTGCCCCAGCATTCACGAACACTACCGCGCACGTGTTCTCATAGGCTCGTGCTGTAAGTGTGGTTTCGAGAAAGAGCTTTTCGCTCAGCGGGTTCTTAGCGAGACCATAGGGGGAACAGTCGGCGAGCGTCCAAAAGGTAGGAATGATTATTGTCTTGGCCCCGGCCGCGATGAGCTCACGGAAGGCTTCAGGGAAAGCAAGGTCCCAGCATATTAACATTCCCACAGGGCCAATAGGGGTGGAGAACGTTAGATGGGGGTCTTCTGTTGATGAGGTGAGATGAGGACGCTCGGGATGCCTGAATAAAAGCAGATGAATTTTTTAGCAGCGCTCGAAGTTGAGATAGCCATGGAGCTTTCGAGCGCCAATGAGATGATGAAAAGTACCATAGATTCTTCTTCTGATACCTCCCGAGTACCTCCCCGTTATGGTCGATGAAGTAGGCTATGTTATGCAACTGGTCCTCGCCCGTCTCTTCATCCTTGAAGGTCTCCATGATCGTTCCTGGGACTATGCATATCTTATGCTCTTTCGCCAACGCTTTATATTTGTTTACGTATTTTTCCCAATCGGCGCAAAGGCCCATGAAGGATGGGTCATCAGGGACCCAATTTGTCAAGTGATACTCTGGTAACACGGCGAGTTGGGCACCTTTTCGGGCAGCGGAGACAACGAATTCTGCGGCTTTGGCGAAATTCTTCTCTGGTTCGAGAGGCTGCGCGCGATGGTGTTAGGTGATGGATGCAGAGCGATAGGGTAAAAATGAGTGGCGGACCTGGGGATACAGCTGAATCAGAGCTATCTTGTATGATGGTGCCATAACGATTATTGATAAGGAGGCTGCTTCAAGCCATTGTGGTCACAGAGAGGAAGCATCTCAAAACATGGTGGGGCGAGGTGGGGGTAGATCTGCAAGTCCACACCCCTGTGTCGATCTTTCTTGATAGTCTTAGCGGCTACAAGCGAAAAGCCTCAACGCCAAAATATATGCTACTAAATTTGTGAACATACACCAATAGTACCATACAAGATGGCGCTTTACCAGAGAGAGCCGTATGCGACCGCTGACAGGTCAAAATTAGCTGAGAACGAGTCTGATGAGGAGGAGGAGGCAATGGTTGAAGACTACAAGGAGCAAGTCCATTTCGACGATGGTATGAGTGAGCTGGACCGGACTGGTTCATATGGAGCTCAATCTGGAGGAGCGCAGGACATGCAGGCTCAGCTTGCGGCTGCTGCTACGCCGTTGGAGTATGGAGCAGCGTTGGATACAAAATTTGCGAGCTATGATAATTATTGCAACCTCTTTCACTACATTCTTAATTCGGAGGGACCTGTGGATCTTGAAGTACCGACGGTGAGCGGGCGTCCACAACACCAATGCGTACCATGAGTAGCTAACGAAGGTGACAGTACTACTGGGCATGGGATGTGATCGACGAGTTCATCTATCAATTCGAGTCCTTCTGCCGCTACCGAAATCGCATTGCCCGTACGGAACCCACCTCAGACGATGCTCAGCTCCTCCGCGAAAACCCCAATACTTGGGGCTGCTACTCTGTTCTCAACGTTCTCTACTCCCTCATACAACGCTCGCAAATCAACGAACAACTTGAAGCCATGAAAAGGAATGAAGACCCCAATCAAGTCGCTGGCGAATACGGCACCAAACCTCTCTACCGCATGCTAGGCTACTTCTCTATAATCGGTCTCCTTCGAGTGCACTGCTTGCTCGGCGACTTCTCGCTGGCGCTGAAAACGCTCGATGACATCGAATTAAACAAAAAAGCTATGTTTGCCCGTGTCATGGCCGCACATTTCACCACATACTACTACGTTGGTTTCTCCTACATGATGATGCGGCGCTATGCAGACGCAATTCGTATGTTCTCGCATATTCTCGTTTATGTCAGTCGGACGAAAAACTTTCAGAAAAACGCCCAGTACGATTCTGTCTCGAAAAAGAACGACCAGATGTACGCGCTGATCGCGATTTGTGTGGCATTCAATCCTACGAAGCTGGACGATACTATACACACTGCACTGAGGGAGAAATACGGCGATCAGCTCGTACGCTTGCAGCGAGGAGGACCAGAGGCGCTGCCGTTGTTCGAAGAGCTCTTCCGCTCCGCCTGCCCTAAATTCATCTCGCCCACGCCTCCTGATTTTGATACTCCAGAGCTCAATGTTGATCCTGTCGACCACCACTGCAGGATCTTCATGGAAGAGGTGAAGAATACCATGTGGTCACCCACTGTCAAATCATACTTAAAGCTTTACACGACGATGGACTTGAAGAAACTCGCAGGCTTTCTGGAAGTTGAGCCAGAGAAGCTCAGAGCGTGGCTGCTTGTGAACAAGCAGCGCAGTAGACAAGTCCGATGGAGCGAAGGCGCCCTACTGGATGGAGAGATCGTGAATGGTAGTGATCTGGATTATGCTATGCAAGGAGACTTGATTCACATCAGCGAGGCTAAAGTGGGGAGGAGGCTGGTTGATTGGTATCTAAGGAATCTGGCGAGGACGTATTAGAAAGGTGCTGTGCGGAATTTACGATTCATGAAAGACCAGATGTTGCCATATTCGAGCATGATCTGATGCAAACTCGCAGCTGGAATGGGACAAATCCTTACAAGCTAACTCTTGTTGCCATAAGTCCTGGGACAGCATACTTTCCACACTCTACAGACTTCGTGTCATGAACCAAATTGTCAAAAGACTAAGGAACGCAGAAATGTTTGGTCAGGAAAGACCGCTACGGTTGTCAGCTAGAGGAGGGTTTCCACATGAAGGAAGCAGAGCGCTTCTGTGCACGGAAACGACAAGAAAATGTCTTAAGGCGAAGAAATTAGAACTGTTACTCTGCGATCACCCAATTTCGTCCTCTTTCTACTCCAATGTTCTATGTTTTGTTCACGATCCAACTTGGAAGAATTTCAAAATGTTCTTACTACTTCAAGTTTGCCTGGCAAGGAGCTACCTTATGCTCATTACTCGAGTTCTAACAATCACCATCTTCTCGCGAGCATAATTCTGAAGATGTTCACCATTCATACCGCAGCTCCACTTCCTCTATGTGACCCAAAAGCCCCCAAAACCTCTTATCCAAACCAAATACAGCACCCCAACAAATAACCCAATTATCAACGCAAAAATCAAAATATTAGTAGCCACTCGCAAATAGTGGAATATGGGTGTCGTCTTGGTTTTGGTAGGTCGGTTGCGTCATGTGAGTTCGTGGTGTTTTATCATCCTATCAACTGATGTCTACAAATACGATAACTGGGGGACTCGTGCAGAGCTACTCCTAGCGGAGAAACTGTCCTCGATAGTTTCGTGCCGAGACATGAGTTTTGTGTTGGTTTTCTGGTTGAATCGATTAAAAAGAATCGTGGGATGCTCCTACAGCAAGATTTTTATACTTGATAACAATAGGGAATCATCCTGAAAGAGAATAACACTGGGAAAGGAAAAAGGGAAGTAGACGATGCGAAAATTGAGAATTACCATTACAGCAGTATCAAGTGACGCTCTTGTGCTAATTCCTATTTTTGGTGTTGAATGCTGATTTCTCAAGTGTACTACCTACGGGACTTTAGCAACGATACAAGATGCAATCGTTGGGTCCCGACGCGATAACCATTGAGGTAGTCTGCATGAATGAATGTACGCTTCAACACCTCTCGGAGCCTTCTCATGACCAAATGTCGACCCGAAAACCTGTTCGCAGCCAAAGGTGTTGACCCACATTGTACAACAAAATTGATCAACACAACCAGCCCAACACAACCTCGACTCTTTCAAAAATCCTGCGCTTTCCTAAACCAGTCCTAATTACCCTTACACAAAGGATTTATCTACCCTACAAATTCAAGCCATCAACCAAAACCCCAACCCAAACAAAACCTCGCACCCCAACACCCCTAAAAAATGTCCAACCGAACCCTTCGATCAGCCAGCGTTCCCATATCAAACGACTCCATGCCTGACATCCCCACTCCAAGAGCTCTTCAAACTCGCGTAAGTAGTCCCCCACAATGACGAATAAAAGGTCTAATATAACACAGGAAGACCGCTACAACAACAATCTGCTGCTTTTTCCCTTTCACTGCCTACTAGCCGCAGCTGCTGGCATGACTGCAAGCGTGGTCTTTGGGATGGTTGGCGCAGCGCTGTATTTGAGATGGGATGAGGAGTTGAGATGCTGGATGCTCAAGTAGGGGGGTTGGTGTCTTTGTTTGACGAAGGTCTGAAGGATTTGGGTAATGGATTGATACAAGGGTATTCTGTAAGGGAGACTGGAACGCTCGATGAATGTTGGTACGGCAAGCTCCACGTTCATATAGTGACTGAGTGAAGTACTTGAGACAAATATGTGAGCGAAGGCACTCTTATCTCTGAAAATGTGATGCTTTGATTAACATTCTCCATTCTTGGCTCTTGGACATCGGTCAGTGCCTACTGAAGCCACCGTCTGGGTCAATCATGTTAGGTCTGGCGCTGAAGAGTGGACCTTGTAAAGAAAAGACTTCGGACTACGCTTCCGCAACGTAGACTAAGAACACTTTACTGCTCATGCCTGATGGAGTAAGATGTTTTTCTGCTTATGGCTGTTAAGGCAAGGCTGTCGTCCACGCTGCCACGGCATAAAGCAAAGGCGTTGAGACGCTGCTGTCTTTTCGCATTTTCAGGACATCCTGATAAGACAGCCTTAGGTTCCTACCAAGTGGTTGAGTTTGTAAGAAGGTTATACTCGGGTTGAAGCCCTTCGTATTCGAAGTCAGACTGAGCTTCGACCTCATTATTGGTGCGTCCATACGCGCTCTAACCTGTTACACAGTATGTACACGGTATCCATGACAGGATTGGTTCATTGTGTGTGCAATCATTACCCCTGATAAGCCACCTTGCTAGAAGTAGAAGTACACTGCAAGTTGGGTATCTCTGCGAAAGCATGCAAGAAGCGAGTAATAAACAAGGGAAAGGTGTAGGATCCGAGCACATACAGCGGCTGCTCCACGCCGAGGGAAACCCTTCCCTTCCATGTAGGCTGATGTTTGTCCAGGTTCTGGGCATAAGACCTACTCGAGCAATAAGAGTTATGCTTCGAGTTCACGTGCCCCCGAGTAGAGCTTGTAAGGGGAGACAAAAGAGACATAATAAGTTCATACAGGTGGAAAGACCACACCGGGTTTTGTGTCGATATTCGACCAGATGAAGACTCAAACTGCCACTGTTGCAGTTTTCCACGGAGACCGACGGTTGATATTCATTGAAGAAAGCTCTGACAAGATCTCTCCATCTTCGGAACCCTCTTCGGTATCGTCGCCATCTATGTTGAGCATCTGGAAACGGTTCATCATTGAAGTGGACTTCTTGACTGGCGGCGGTGCGAGATTTGCTTTCCTTGGGACTTGCTGCGGCTTAGGTAAGGGCTGACAACACTCGTCAGGATACCACTCGATCTTCATGCCCTTGTACGTTACACGGGACATCATACAGGTCCTTGCGAACAGAGAATTATGGATCGAATTGAGCGAGAGATATGCATTGCTGTTCTGAAATGAAAGATCGACAATGACGAGGTTGTGGATGTGATCGAGATCTTCTCGTAGACGCTCTGCCGTAATATTTGGGTGCACGTTTTTTATGATCAGATTTCGAGTTGCACCAATACCAATCTTATTGGCAACGTGACCTGGGAGGATGAATTGACGATCGTTCCAGACGAAATCAAGCTATTTTCGTGTGTTAATTAGCAGACTTGATATATTGACTTTCAAGCTGAACGTACCCTCTTGCCGTGAACGTAGACGTCGTTGCGCTTGACATAGTCCATAAAGTTCTGAGCGGCGCCACCTTCAACGAAGGAAATGCTGGCATTACGCTCATTTGTGCGCAGGTAAACGTCCAGGACGAGACCACCGCGAGCTATTTGAACAATGTCGAGGTGTGTTGTACGGTCAGAGAGGTTTTTGACTAGGATAGTTCTCTGCTCTTCCCTAGCGTAACGCTTTCTCTCCACTCTTGGTATACCTAGGTTTCCGCTATCTTTGTCAAGTTCAGGGTCCCATGAAATATCATCTTCTTGCGCACCGCTGTTGTGACGGCTGCTGAACGACGGCTTGCCCTTGTTGTAACCTCCGAAACCGTTGCCTATGCTCTTGGGAGGCCAATCAGGTGCCGTGTCCGCCCAGGACTCATCAGCTGGTCGAGACATTCTTATCTGAGTCTTTGCCGGCCGGGTGAAGAGATCGCCACCTCTGTCTGTTTGCTCTCCATCCTCAAGGCTGGCATCGATTGGTGGTAAAGGAACGCTTCCACCGCGAATTAGGATCTGGACAATATTAGAAGATGTAAATGTATAGTCTTGTGAGGTTCGTCACCTCCAAGTGCTCTGGATCAATCCCTGCGTTGATGAGGTTTTGCTTCAGGCTCACTGGCGTCACGTCAATCAAGTTCGAAGAGCTGGTAGCAAGAGCCTTGGGGGATCAAAGCCTTCAAATGTGTGTGACAGGTTACATACTGTACTCTTGTGCCATATGAAGCTGTTGACGGGCCACGGTCAGTGATTGCTTAAGAATTGGCGCCGGCGGGACTCACTAAATTGTCATGGTCGGGTTTTGGTATGGTGACGGTAGAGATGTCCAGAGGAGTAGCGTAGTCCCTACCAGAAGTATGCTATACATTACATAAGCTTTGAAAACCATTTCAAGCTCCGTCATAAGTGTGACGGACAAATTCAGCTCTATCAAGACATTAGCCCCAATCTATGCTCGTAGGTAGTGGGGGAGCATTGTAGCCTCTCTGGACTTACCGGCGAAGCAGCGTCTCAAAGTAGGCCTTGTCTATAGTGACAGTATCCGCCATGTTGCCCTGAGGTAATGATTCCGTGCCACCTGTCTAAATGGTCGACACTGTAGAGTAAGAGAGTAGCTAGCGACAGAAGTTCACACAAACTGAGCTTTGGGGCAGACGCGCGATTGCTTGGCAGGGTCCAATCGGACTTTACCCTCCTTATGTCCGACTTATGCAGGAACGATTCGTCCCTACCCGAGCCTAAGGTACCTCGGTAGAGTATCCTCGAAATCATTCACCAAGTGGCATCCTAATCAAATAGGGCTCTAATTCCAGAGCATAAGTTGCTCGCCTGACCACATGCTGTAAGTTCTTAGTCAATAATCAGGTTTAATACCCAACTATTGCAGAGTTCTACGAGAGTCTGGTCCCAGGTTCTCTTGCAATGTCATTCAAGGCCGTGCAAGATCCTCCAATTGAGAGACCCGCAGTTCCAACACCGAAAGCAACAAATATAAAAGTACACCATTTCCTCGTGCAGTTCCTACAATCCCAAGACTTTGGATGTTGGGAGCAAGCAAACAATCGCGCAAAAAGGATTAAAGCAAGCGGAAGAACACTTTACGAAATAACAGAAGAAAGATGGATACATGCGTTTGGTTCTGACGGCCAAACCATCTACTATGCCCTTCAAACCAGTAAATATGGCTACGTAAGTCAATATTTCAATATTAATCAAAGGTTGGCTATTAATGCTGATCTAAGATTAGAATGGCGGATTTTGGCCATACCTCAACATGGTGGCAGCAGTACTACTTGTCACGGGTCTCGCCAACGGCGGCATGCAGTTATACAGAGGAAATGATACGACCGGAGACCACGCCATACTAATTGCTTGCACCATCACCATCACACTCCTCACAATGCTCAACATCTTTTGCCGACAAGCATTTATCGTCGATAGCGACAGGTTCTGCGACGGTCTTAAGATCCGTAGACGGACGCAGAGACCATGGGCTCTTTGAACGGAGTGTCCCAAGTCGAAATTTACCTTGATGACCTCTGCACAGTGGCTATCAGAAGCAGACACATGAGTGCATCATATAATAATTTATCAAGACTAGACTGCGCTGGAGAACCCGCCACTGAAGCCGTACTGGAATAATCAAAGTGTGATACGCTTCGCTATAGTCGCAAGCGCAAATCTTATCCACATACATCACATCCCAATATCCTAAGACTCAAGCAGTCCCATTGTACCTATCAGGACTGTACCCATCCGATCCAGGCTGACTCTTCTCCACAGTCTTCTGCCCAGTCTCACCCACTGGCCGCCCTTTACTCCTGACTGAACTCCAGACCACGACAGCGAGCCACACAACCCAGATCACACCTGCAATGACTCCGTACGCGATCTCACCCTTCACGGTATTCCCACTCAACATCAGGCCCAAACCACCATTAATGATGCCCGCAGTCACGAAGACGCGGCCCCACCAGACGTGCGTGGGAGCCCAGAAGGTCCGCTTTCCTTGTCTTTTGTAGATGGCGTGATGTATCAAGCCTGTAATAGGCTGGGCGAGGAGAGCTCCGATGACGATTATGCCGATAATGGGATGGCCGTTGCTTGCTCGAATCTAGTTGATTAGATCAGTCGTTTGTACTCTACATTATCATGTGGTGGTAAGTTGAAGCTAACGAACCTGAGACTCTGGGTATACTGCAATATACACCCCCAATCCCAGACCAGTCAAAGCCAAGACATATGCTAGTATTTGGATACCAGCATGTATCCATACCAGTCCTCGTACAGAAGCTACGCGGATTATAATGGCGCCCATTGGAAACAAGAAGGCGAAGGCGAGGCCCATGATTGTTCCGTGTGTAATCACGCAGTTTTTCCGGTTCGGGTTGACCATCATCATCATCATTCCTCCTCCTCCTCCTCCTCCTTCCTGTGCTTGAACTAGAGTCGCTTTGAATTTTGTCAGTGCGTAGCATGCACGCGTAGATCTCATGGCGTCTTACCGAGGCTCAAAGCCATCGCAAGCATGACGGCCTTCATTATGTTGTGGCACCGAAGTGAAAATTTATTCAATCTACAAGGATCTTCGTGGTAATGGCGAGAAAAATGGGCTGTCTGTCACAGCTACTCCGAGCAAGCCTAGTCTGCAGTGAAGATCTAAGCGAGAGTGTGCGATCGTGAAACAAAGGCGGGCTTCGTGCTGGAGATTAATGGAACAGCGAGGCACGAAGGATCAAAATAACGAACGAGCCACGCAAGAAGAGAGGAATCGCGTTCTTGACGAAATGCAATAATGAAAATAAAGAATGACATTTACATTATGGTATGCAAGGAGAATGATCTGCAATCAGATACCTGGATCAGATTATCGCCAAGTCTTGATGTCATGTATTGTCACCTAGATGGCGTATACCAATTTCCAGAATCGGTGAACGAATTGCATGGGGTGTCTGCTAGCCTAATTAGTCAATCTCGATGTTCCCATTGGTTTCAGAGGTGATGGGCTGAAATTGTCGGCCCTTCCTACCCAGGACTTGACAATTTGTCTTCCCTGCAATGTCGGGGGATCTGCCCGATTTAGAAACTTTAAAGTAGGGAGATCTTTGCGCTTATCAACCTTAAGCTGTAGCGAATCAGAACACCGGATATGCAAAGTCTTTACTTGGCAAACAGACAACAGATGAGATTTTCAGTCAATAATTGTTAATTCGGGTGACTAGCCAGCACTCAACAGTACTTGGTCGATGAAACATCTCATACCTGTGAAAGATATAGTATTGACCACGTTCCCAGTCCGTCACTAGGCCCACCAAGTCCTCCCGTTTGCTTAGAGCTGTTCTTCGTAGAGAGTAAGGTGAGCAACCTTTCCAATAACAATAACGGCGTCAAGTCTTTTCCAAAATGACCCTTATCATCTCATTGCCTATACGAGTCGCTTCAGGAAACCGAGGCTCGAAGTATTTCTGTATACTTTCGAAGCGATTCTGGTAGGAAGCGAAATCACCGAAGGAGACGCAATCTGACCATGCCTATACACATTTAGTTGACCTATGGCGCATCGTCGCTAAAGGACGGCAAGACACATACACGAGCCGCGAAAGTGAACTCTAGATCGTCTGAGCGAAAAGTATTGTCTTCGATGGCTGTATTGATGACTTCGTCGAGAAGTTGGGGTTTGCGAAAAAGGTATTCAGTTACGCCGAGCCAGAGGCGGAAGGGCTGTCGAACGATGTCAAAATCCAGCATAAATGGTTGGCCACGACAGTACTTACCGGTGTAGAGCAGATCATGTGATCGTAAGGGACTATACCTAATTTCCACCAGCAGTCAACCATCGCGAGAAGACTCAAATGGTTGTTCGGAGTCCTTTCCTTGGGTACATTGCCAAGGGAAAATCTATCAAGCACGTCGTCTCTCAGCAACAATTCTCTCTGGTTTTGCACGGATCCAAACACGGCTGCTCCTGCGGTCTTGATGCGTTTTTCAAGCTCTTCTCGATGTCCACCAAGCATTAGCTTGAAGAGCTCCGTCACAGATTCTGCATATTGCCGAATCTGCCTCTTTGCCCATGAATTGAGGATAGCGAGTCCCGCATAGACGTGCCATTTGTTAGAGTAAATGCGCAGCATAATGTTGCATTTGACGTTCTCGATGCCCCCAACATAGCGATTGATCTCCCAAGGAAATTGGTTGTTAGCACGCCATGCTGTTCCCATGCTTAGAAACGCTGCATGAGTGACTGCCTGGGTGTCGGCGGTGATCCGATCATGCTGTTGTGCTGAGAGATAGACATGCTTGGATTGAAAACAAGAGAGTATTCTCTCGACCAAAGCAAAGCTCTCAGTAGACGCCCGCTCCTGGATAAGGACTAGAGGTTGCCCTTTGGGGTCGACCTTGGGTCCGTGGAGGGAATGACAAGACACTATTTGAACATCATCGGGAAGATGTTCTCTAAAGGCGGCAACCTCGATTTCTTTGCAAGAAGTCTGACCACCAACGATTGCGCCTTGTTTCGTCGCTATGGAGTGTTAGTGCACACATAATGGGCATCAGACACGAAGGTTCATGGCATACAGGGTCCGTACGTGCCCACAATACGACCAATGGCTTCAGCCTCCACACTGTAGAGGATGAAGTCGCTCAATCTGGAAACGTGACGACCATCTTTGTAGATGCGTACGTTCTTCTATTTTGAGTTCAGCTTCGCTAGAATGCAATGCTTGATGAGATCTTATTCACATTCTCGGCATACTGTTCCACCAATTCTTCGTACTTCTCGGCTTTGTCACAGGCGTAGACTCTGTACAATAGAGGACATCGGTCAGTCGTCTGGGGCTTTCAAAGTTTCAAAGCTGTGTCTGAGCCTCCGCAGGATCCTAGATCAAATTCTCTGTCAGCATTTGGCCAATTCAATTTGTCGAGATGGGTTGCTTGGTGAAGTTCGTGGTTCAGACAAATAAAAATTAGGTAGCTGAGATGTTACATCAGTGACGACCTGCCAGCTCACTAGGACACCACAACGGCACCGTCGCTCGCCAACAAGTCATACTCGAGCCAAATGCACTCAAGTCATCATTGAAAAAGAGGCGTATGTGAAAGTTCAGGGCGTACTTACCGTGTATGATGATACCCCAGATCTAGTCAAGGATTGGAAAGTCTCTTTACCTCCATCCTGCAGCACTAAGCCGTCTAGCATACATGTTTCCCATCTCCCCCATGCCAATGATTCCCACTGTTATATCAGGCCTACTGGCCGGATCCATACCGTCCATGCTGTAGCGTTGAGATACCATCCAATAACTCTGGATGCTGGAGCGGGAACTTTGAATCGAATGAATTCAAAGATGGAATGCCTGACAATTTGCACAAGCATTACGGCACAAACCGCACTCCATGTTCTGCTCAGGCGTATTGTGTAGAGCCTTAGGCCAGCAAAGAAATACATTTCATGTTTGCGTGAAAACTGTGCGAAAGGAAGAGAGCTGCGATTAGAGGATGGCGGAGCTTGTCGGCTGAGTCCGCCAAGCCCGCCTCGCTAAATCGTCTAGCTCGGCACAGAACGCTAGCAAATCACCGACTTTGTTGCTCTCACCCTGCTTGTCAGCTACCAAGTTCCACGACCATTACCAATAGGCAATTCGAACCTCTTCGCCATGCCTCCCAAGAAGAAGGTCGAGCGTGCCGCTACCGAGAATATCTCTCTCGGTCCTCAAGTCAGAGAAGGTAATCGCAAACAATCTCAGCCCCTACCCCACTGCCCTCTCTTTCCTTGCCCAAGATCCTGACAATCTTTCCAACAGGTGAACTTGTCTTCGGAGTCGCCCGTATCTTTGCTTCCTTCAACGATACATTCGTCCATGTCACCGATCTCAGGTTCGTACCATGCACATGAAAGGCGGCATTGGTTCAAAGGCTTACACTCTGGGTGATTCCAGTGGCCGTGAAACCATCAGCCGAGTGACTGGTGGTATGAAAGTCAAGGCCGACCGTGACGAGTCCTCGCCATACGCTGCTATGTTGGCTGCTCAGGATGTCGCTACTAGGTGCAAGGAGTTGGGTATCAATGCGCTTCATATTAAGATTAGAGCTACCGGAGGTAAGATCCTGATACTCGGCAGACAGAGCAAAGAGGCTTCACGAATAAAACGCTTACTAGATAATTAGGAAATGGCACCAAGACCCCCGGCCCAGGTGCACAAAGCGCTCTTCGTGCGCTTGCGCGTTCGGGCATGAAGATTGGTCGTATTGAGGATGTTACGCCCACGCCATCAGACTCCACGCGTCGTAAGGGAGGCAGGAGAGGTCGTCGTCTATGAACGCGAGATGAAACATATGGTGTTATTCTATATAGCGTGCTCATAGTGCGGAAAACGAGAAGAACGGCTCTAGCCTGGTCTTCCTGCAATTCAAGCTTGCAATTCGAACCTCATTTACTCCCGACTGCTGTCAGGTCTTCGAAGCCACAGCAATGGGAATCACGTATTTTCTAGGTCTACAATTACAGGGGCATATTCTCCTCTCTCGTCTTCTCCCTCCATCTCTTCAGTCTCCATCTCAACCATCTCTCCATCAGCCAATTGCACCATACCCTTCCTTACGAACTCATCCCCCAGCTCCCACCCATATTCACCTTTCAAGAACGCCTCGAGCGCCTCCATCTCCTCTTTGACGTCTTCTCCTTCTCCCTCCCCAAACACCTGGGCTACCGTCCTTCTGAACCCCTTCAAAAGCCCCTTCAACAATCCACCTCCATCATCACTCATATCAAATAACCCGCCCTCCACATCTTCACACCTCTCCAACTGCTTCCTCAACAGCACCAAAAACTGCCCAAACCACCCCTCCCTCTCCCTCACAGCACGCTTACACGTCAGCACAAGCCCCACACACCTTTTCCACTCCTCAAGGCACGAAAAATTTGCAACCGTAAGCACCATCAAAAAGCAAGCTTCCATCTGGCCAAGCACCACATCGCCACCACCACCGAACTCCTCTCCTTCATTCTCATGCTCAGCTCTCCACCTCTTCGCAACATCACTCAGCGCCCAGCTCCTATCCACAGCCGCCTCCGTCCTCTCCCTCCCCACAGCACCCTCCCGCCAGGTCCGCTTCAAATCAATCCCCAACGTCCCCAACTCCAACTCTTCTCCAACCTCCTCAGCAGTCAACCCCGGTATCTCATCACGATCTTCCCTCGCACAGCTTGCAGATGTAATCCTCCACTCACTGCTCTGCGTCAAATGCGAAAGTAGTCCTGGCGTGATATGTTTTGTCAATGCTTTCCAGTCTCCACTCTCAGCTTTCACCTCCTTGCTCGCACTCTGCCTGTATGGACTTAGATTCCTCTCCCATAACCCATGTAATCGTTCTCGATAGGTCTCTGGACCCTTGCAGGGGCGCAGAAACCCGCTTGCAGGATGCCATTGATAGACTACAAGCGGTGGCTGTCCTCGCTCTTGCGATTCGGGTATGTGGAACCAAAACCCGTCGCGGATGGAAAGGGAGGTCGTTTCGCTGGTGAAGATGAAGTGCCAGCCTGGTGGAATATCTTTGATGCCATGGAATTGGGTGGTGGTGGTGAAGGAGAGGAGGTCGATGCCGCAGAGGATGTTTGGAGGGAGGTCGAGGAGGAGTGCGGTGGCTGTTGGGGGGTTTGGCTGCGGGTTAGACATCGTGTAGGTGCAGAGTGTTGGATATCTGGGGACGTGAAATATAGTTTGGCTCAAGTAGGGGAATTGAAGCTAGATAGGCTATGTACGTGGTGGCTCGAAGATCACAAATGGAAGAGAGTGAGCCATTGTGAAGGGCAGGCGTGCTGCTTCAAATCATTGAAATAGAGCTTCAATGACTATCTGTCATTGTATGAGTAATCCTGGACTTATTCGAGTCCAAGCTCGTACAAATTCCTGGCACTAACCCCACGGTTATCAATGTTTAGATGAATGATTTCTGAGCCTCATGAAAATTCAGATGAAACGGTCCCAGGCCGGGTATAATATCTTTGATGTTGGACCCAGAAGATTCTGGCTTCTTTAGCCCGTCCTACCTGAAGTAGATATCTTCGATTAGATGAACGATTCCTGACCCTCATGAAAGATCAGATGAAATGGTTTCAGGCCGGGTATGACATCTTTGATGTTAGACCCATAAGATTTTGGCTACTTTAGGCGTCCTACCTAAGTTAGGCATCTTCAATCAGGAACTCCTGCCAGCCTGTCGCGAATGTATAATTTCACAACGAAACAGCTTCAGAAAGGATTAAGGGTCTGCTTCACATCATGTAGAATCATGAATTGAAATGTCATACAATTGTGAACTGCTAAAGAGTTAAGGTGCTGTTCCAACGCTACAAAGCCTTCTTCTAGAAAGTGCCCAATGACCCCCCCTTTACCCAGAAAGCGCCAAATGCTTGACCGATGAGTATGAAACAACAGATATCGCAGATTCGAAAGCGCATGTCCTCGCTATTGGATCGATCCAAAGTACCCTGGATGCCCAGCTACTACTAAATGAGAGGGCGAAGCCTCAACATCGGCTATCTTCTCATCGACAGCAGGCGTGTTCTTGGCATGCAACTGCATTTCCTTGAAGCAAGTTCCCGGGTGAAAGACTGTAAGGCAGATGGTTGCAACAGTCACCATAACTCCATCTAAGACAATAAACTCGGCCTCGTTCTGCATGATCGGGTTCCCCCATCCTGGGCTCAATTCCGCAATACGGTAGACGCATCTTGTAAAGACTGTGAAATAAGCCAGTACAAGACCGCTGATAAAAAGCTTGAAGCGAAGCGTGCCAAGTAGTCTGTACCCCGAAGGCGCGAGTGTGTTCTTTGAGCAGCGGAAAACATAGTCGGCTACCAAGCTGCCGAATCCAAGAAGGGTGCAAACTTGCCAGACGACACCAGTGATCATCAAATCTGTGCCAACCTTCGTTGAAGAGCTTCCGGGTTTACCACTGGCAGCAATGCCTCCTCCGACGCCCTGGAGAACAAGAGATAGGATGTCACAAGAAATAAAAATCCAGGTGTAGTAATTAGGGCGTAGGCGAGAAAAGGATGGACCCAATTCGATGACGCAATGCTTCAGCGTCAAGTAAATGCCGGCGGCGACGAAAGCAGGTGCGAGAATGAGGCAGCAGATCTGGATCTCGAACCCGGTTGAAGACCAGGGATTGCCATGCATAATGATTCTGCCGATGTAGCCTATGGCTTCGGTGAGGGATCCTAACCCCAAGGCTATCATGTACGTCCATGTCTTGAATTTAATGCCTTGGACGACGTTGGCGATGCAGCATATAGCGAAGATGGCGCAGAAAAAAGCATTAGCGCCGAGACTAGGGTAGTAGCCGTATGTTGTTTGATCAACAGGACAGAGTGGGCTAATGGCAGTACAGTTTTCTGTTGTGGTCCCATTGATGATGGGGAGGGTTGTGTTGGTGGCCATTGTGGAAGAGTGGAGAGGTAAGAGTGGAGTGTGGAAGTTAGAATGGCAAGAGGGCAGAGGTGGATGACTTTGGATGACTTTGGGCAGGCAGAGGATAACGAAGTAAATGGTGTTTGAGATATTGCTTATGAGAAGACCTGAAAGGCAAAAGGGACGTTGGCTCTCTGATTGCTGGGAAGACTTGATGCTGGATGATACTTAATTGCATGATGGGAAGCCTCCTTATATGTACGGAGGTATACGCCAGGAGGATTCTCGAAATATGCTCCATGGTAGGGAAGGATGCGATTACGACAAAGTGCAAACCGCGCTGGCTGCAGCATGCTCGCTCCTCATCCTTGCAAGAGCATCGACTCAGGCCCAACCTCTAATCTACGCCAAAATTTTGTCACTAAAAGGCGCGACAACGTGGCCAGGCAGTGCGATGTTGCAACGAAAAGGTTACCGTTTGAAGTTGCGGGAGACGCGCTCCAACGTTAGCCCGACTCGGGAGCACTCTTAACAATCGGGTGCGGAGAGTTTGACGATGTAGAATTCTCACCACATTTCTACGCATATTCCGTCTATGGAGAAACAGTCAGTGCCAAAAATGTAGAGCTCAATGTCCGCTGAAGCAGTTCCCACCAAAGCTCTCTCGACTTCCTCAAGATGGCATAGCTGGACGATGAAAGGTGAAAGTACATAACGACGAGACGACGAGACGACGAGACGACGAGAGAATGACTCGACGAGTACGAGAACGACGCCAAGACAGCGGGCCGAGGGGCGCAAGAAAAACCCAATCGAGCCAAGACCCGTTTCGTGAGGATGCAGAACGAAGGATGCGATGCGTATTCGACAGCGAAATTTGCTGTAAAGATCACATCACCTTGAAAACTCACGATTGATAGGATGAAAATCTTTGCTTGCCAAGAGACAAGGTCGTGTATCCCTGGCAAGCGACACAAATTGACTGATTCGAGCCCCTGGAGTACATTAACAAATCCTCGATCTCCACGAGAAGTGCGTCTGGGAAGCCTCCTAGTCAGAACACCAGCGAGCGAATTTTGAAGCATTGGATGATTCAATGTCATGTCCCCCTGGCTTTCCACAGATTACATCGAATGATCTGCGATCGAACCAATGCTGGCTTTTAGCGTTCTACCGACGTCTACCCATCAACCACAACGCAACTTCCCCTGGAACCCATCAACTACAATATTTGTTCTTATTATCCTCTTGCAACAGATATCGCAGGGCGTGGGGAGGAATAAAATAAGGAGAGCGGGGGCTACGAGAGGCATGGTGGTTCTGAAACGCTGGGGGAGCCATTTCGAAATATGCGTGGTCTCGTGATTGAGCTGCCTTTTTCAAGAAGCTGGGTACATTGGGACTGAGTTTCGAGTTTCGGGGCATCTATCTTGTGTAGCAAAGCGTGCCATCAAAGGTATGTGAATTAGCATCTGTAGCATTCAAGGAGCAGCTTCAGCGAATTCTTCCCGCAGTCAATTGACTGACACCACCATTTGTCTAAAGCATGCAGTGCCTCGTCGAATTACCTTGAACTCCCCAAGATCATGTCCGCCGCCTGCTCCGCCAAAGCATACAGTGTAGCCTGAGGATGACCACCAATTGGTACAGGCAAGACACTCGCGTCTGCTACTCTCAAACCCTCAATCCCATATACCCGTAGCTCTGGATCCACAACCTTGCCCATCGCCGCCGTTCCCGAAGCGTGTGCATGCGGTACGCCTGCGGCCCTGATACGTTCGTCAATTACGTCGTCAGACGAGTGCGAGGTCAACTCTGGCATTCCAGGTGGGGGCACTTCACACGCGATAAATTCCTTCCCCGCGGCGGTTTCGAGTAGCGCTTTGGTAATGCGTCGAGTACCGTATATGAGTGCCGCACGGTCCATAGCCGTGGCATAATAATTTGGGTTGATGATGGGTGTGTCGGTGGCTGAGGTCGAGGCGAGACTGATGTGTCCTCGTGAGGTGGGTAAAAGGAGCATAACAGAGCTAGCGACGTGCGTGCCATCCATGGGTAGCTTTAGGCCTACGTGATTAGCACCCGCAGGTGCGTAGATGATCATTGTTTCAATATGGCAGCGCGAAGGTGGCAGGAGTGCTGACTCGCGCCGCAGGAGTCCGAAGGCGTCTGCCTCGAGGGGAGGGTCCGAGTTTAGTGCGGAAAACAGGAGGTGGGATGGGACTGCCTCTTTCACGGCCCAGTCGTTGGGCATGCCTTTGAAATAAGCGGGCTTATTGAAGAGGGGAGAGCCCATTGCCAGGCCTTTTGACGGGTCTAGAAGTTTCCAGAATTGGAACAGGGCGAAATGATCGAACATGTTTTGGCCGACATGGGACAAATGTTTGACTGGGCGAATTGTGTGCTTGTACAATTCCATCGCGGGCCCAATGCCAGACAACATCAGCAGTTGTGGCGTTCGCTGGGCACCGGCTGACAAAATCACCTCCTTTCTTGCAGAAATTCGAGTACCGTCCTCAAGCTGCACTGCAGATGTAACAGGCTTGCCCTCGTGCTTAGTGGAGAACAGGATGCGGTGAACCATGGTATTGGTGAGGACCTCTACTCCATCCAAAGAATACGCCTTATAAGCCGGTTGACGGAGCCCATCGCACCAGGTCTCCTCAATTTCCGATAGGCCAGCCAATCTGCCGCTGTTGGTGTCAGAATTGTATTCTACTCCCAATTCAGTCCAGGCAGCTCGTATGGGCTCACGAAGCGGATACGTTCGCTCTGGGTCGCTGGCTGATACAGACACGTAGTGCATGGGACCTTCAAAGCCATGCTGCTGTGGATCAGAACTCGGATTGAAGTGGTGCTCCGACTTTTTGAAGAAGGGTAGCATGCATTCATAGCTCCATCGACGATCTCCTACGACCCTGGCCCACTCGTCATAGTCGGTCGCGTCTCCACGACTCCAGCCACCGTAGTTGAGTGTACTACCCCCTCCCAATGTCTTTCCAGCAGCGTTGTAGTGAATACGGTTCTTGGTATTCGCTTGGGGCGTCGTATGGTAGGCCCAGTCTAATTCGGAACCACTAAGAGCAAAGCATCCCTTGGGATCGATAGTTCGGGGATCTCCCGTGGAATCTTTCCCAGCCTCAATGATCAGTATACTGGCTGATTTGTCGCCTTGGTGGAGGCGAGATGCGAGTGCACATCCGACTAAGCCACCGCCGACGACAATGTAATCAGCCTCTGCTGGCGCCATGAGGAGCGTGCTAGCAAGTTCTCTTTTGGTCGATTTGACACGATACGGTTCAGAAGTTGGGGCAACAAGTCGAAGATAGCCAACAAAGGAAGGCTTCACGTCTTTCGGAATGGTTGCTAACTCCGGACCCCGCCCATACCAAAATGGGAATACTGATTGGACATCATCAGAAGCATTTATGAACTTATCTGCTGCTATTATTTAGGCTCAGCCGAGCGAGAGATGACTCTAGTAAGGAAGGTAAGGCCGAGCGTTGGAATGACATATCCTTGATCAGGAAGGACAAGGCTGGAGATCGACGTTCTAGCGACTCTAAGAAATGTTATATATTACAGGTAGGCACGGCAATCCCAGCGCCTCATTGCATTCGTACATCATGACATCTGTTTCATCCTCCAGAATACATCTCTTCCAAGACTTGACCGATACCCTCTTCCTTGGATACCTTCCCTTGGGCCCCGATTTGTTGTTTTCATGCCTGTCATAGAGGTACGGTACCAGGTTTGATATGCGGACGTCTACCATCGCCGGTACGTCAAGTGTCCATAAATCGTCCATCATGGCTTAGGGGTGGTATCTACACGAGGACTCGGGGCTGACCAGAGCCAGAAATGTATGGAATAGGGCTCGATCCCGCTCGAAAGACCATCTTCTCTATTTTAAACGTACTCAATGGTATGCTGTACTGATATCACTCCCTCTCTTGGTGATGGGAGGTTTTCAATATCTGACCTCCTGATATTGGTTTGCATGGCTGGATCCATAGGCTGGATCACGGGAATCTCGTAGTCTTTGTCACTGTTCTTTGACCCAGACCGTGTGTAACGCTTTCTGCCATAGCGTGAGGTCCATGACTTATGTGGGGTCATTTGACTCCCTCTTTCACTGGAAACAGCCTTGTACCGCAAATAGATTGGGCGCAACGTTGGTAGGCACGCGCTGATGACAGCTAGAGATAGCTCAATCACGCTCCAGATAAAAACCGGAGTTGTGTAATCTGCTAAACCTTTAGTACGAGCAGATTCTGATCTTCGTCACAAGACTCACATGTCTCATCATTAAAGTGCACTGCAAGAGCGCTACCGACATGGACATAGACTACCATTCTTGCAATACTCGAACCAGTAGCTCTGTAAGGTTTCTCGTTAGCAAAATTGCTCTCTAGTATTCACTTAGTATTGTGGAACCACTCACAATGCGCCAGTCAAAAACATGCAGATCACGCCTAGCTTCTGCTTGTTAGGAAGTTGCAATTTCAGAACCATCGGTACCGGCATGGCAAGAATGACGAAGTCAAGGACAATATCTGAAATGCCACCCGCATACCAAAGCGGCACTGTGTTCACGCATTTGTTCTTATAGAATGGCTCGATCAGAGGTGTGATTGGGTAACACTGGAACAAACTGGCGAAGAAGAAGGATATCGTCCACGCAGCAATGACCACCAACATCATCTTTGGCCAGATCCGAAAAGCCTTCACATCGAAAATGCGTGTGTAAAGGACCAGAATCGAGGCTTTGGCGAAACCATATCCAGCGTAAGTGAGCATGTTTAGTGCAAATTTACACTGCCGATAATTTTTATCAGCCAGGGGGCCTGCTCGCGCCGCAGAGTCAACCTTACGCTTTCATAACGCAAAAAGCGAGGATCGTTGAGAAGCGGCATCCCGTTCGAAGCATCCGTCTGATGCTGTCCGAGCTGCCCGTCAACTGCAGCTGTATGAGTGCATCAGATATGAAGCTTGACTCCAACGTAAAGTCTGTACTTACCCACTAGTTGGCAAATACACGACCCAACAGATGTGACCTAAGGGTTATCAGCACAGACGAATGTAAGGACATTCTGTTGCTTTACGAGAGCGGCGAGAATCAAATAATCATCCCACCCAAGGCCACCACGGCTCATCGTCTTCGCCCATACTCGCAGTCCAACAAACGTTGTGGGCAAAATTAAAAATATGACGCCGATCGCAATCACTTGTCCTTGTGAAGAACTCATAGTGACTTGTCTAGATCTTCTGGTTGTGCGTATCGGATGTCATGTGGCACATAGGGAAATATGGAAAGGTAAATAACGTTGATGATGGGAGGCGAAAGGGGTTTGAGGAGAAGCATTTATATCTTCCTACAACTCAACTCATCGACGAGGCGTGGATGGCACGCCCCAACCCTACAGCATTACCTTGTACAGGGCGGTGCTGAGGTTGGTGCTTACGTGCAGTATAGCTCATACTGCTTAGTATCACTCTCCGAAACCGTGTGGAGTGTGACGCAGGATCAGTTGAAACATTCAATGTGGAGTCTTCCCTACAACATGGTCACAGAAACAGCTTTCGGAGTCCTCCGCAGTTGACCACGCGAACGGTAGGTACTTGGATTCTCTGGTAATCCGTGATTTGGCGCTAGAGAAAAATCGGCAGAACGTTCGGTCGTGATCGTAAGCATAGATTGATCGACACAGCAATGCACGGGAAGATGCATACTAATGGCCCGAGGACCAAGGCTTTCGGACCATGATCCTTCAATGGTAACGCATCGAAGGAAGCGGCAGAAGCAAAGTCGAGGACCCCCTAAGAAGAAGGTCCAGAAAGAAAGATTGACTTGGGTGAAATGGTAATTGGCCCGAATCCGAGTCCTCTTATATATCACAACTCGATACTCTAATCCAGATATTAAATAGCGAGTATCGTTCTGCAAATTGAATTCACAGTGCTGTTGAACGCTTCGATCTTAGTTTTCATCTTCCGACGGCAGTGAAACAACCAGCATGCCGCCTACTATAGTCCACTTCTATATTGCCGGAGATATGACCACACGCAGACACCGCAAACGAAAAGGCTCATGTTGGATTCATGGAGATCTCGGGAGTCATTCGTTTTGCGTTCACATCGCGCAACGTCCTCTCAACGGTGCTGCAGCCTGCAACCTGCCGCATCCCAGCGTCAGCTTTCCAGTATGCAAATCACAGTGGTATGCGGCAATTCTAGCCGTACCTAGGTATGTACATAGCTAGAGAACATGGGAACGCCTGCCAGATGGCCATATGCCGACCACTGGGAAGCGATCACTAATGGTAGGAGAAGGGCAAACACCTCGCAATGCTGCTTGTCAAAGTAGTGTCATGCGATAGCATTGAGATATCGGAGCTCGTGAGAAGTCTTGCAACAGTGCAGACTCCAAGGTACCCACTCACTTTCAACGTCACTCGACGAAGGCATACAAAGCCAGGAAATCTCCGAGTTCTATGTGGTAACCGTTGAACCTTGCTGATCGTGGCGCGCTGCAATTATTTTCTTCCGAGCAAAAATCCGTTTGTGAGCGTGCCCGAGCACTGCGGAGTCGGCATACACATGGGCATGGAAGTCTTGATGCTGCTTTTACTTACCTGCTACTCATGCACGGCATCGAATCTTGTACGGTCAGCAGCCAAAGTCTGAGATGATGCTCGTATTAGACTGTTAGACATAATGTCAATATCCTACGTGCCAGAGCTTGTATCGTAACTTGAAACCAGCTTGTCCGGGTTGAGTTCTAGCCCAATGGCGTTCAAAATTCGACCGAAAGACATCGATAAGGAACCCTTGCTAGAAGCTGGTGATGAAGATACTCGAGATTCCAGCCTCGAGGCCAGTGCCACAGAGCGAAGGCATTTACCCCCTCCAAAAATTGACTACAATAATAAATCCTCAAAACGGCTCATCTACAGCCTCATACTCCCCTACATCCCCCTCACCATCCTCTGCCTAATTCTCTACCTCAACCCCTCACCACATCCCCAATGCCTCCAAAATCAACTCGACGTCTTCCCCAGTAAGCCCCCCACCCATCATCCACATCGCACCCACTAACCACCATCACAAAAAGCCCTCTCCCACAGCTCCGCCCTCCAATACACTCGCCGCAAGTTCGCCCTAAGGGTACACAACAACCCTTTCTCCGGCCCGCCACGTCCGGAACTCGATGCCGCTTGGCATGAGCTCTTTGAAAGTACGGACTTGCTATATTTGATGCAAATTTAACAGGGGGTCAAGCTGATCTGAAACCCGTTTTTCATTCCAATAGACATCCGTATCCGCGTCTCCCGCTCCGATCTCGAATACTACAACATAACCTCCATACCATTAGCAGATGGGTCAGGCTTCGCAGCTGAATTGGGTGTGCATCATGAATTGCACTGTTTGGTGCGTATTCTCTTTCCCCACAATAATAGCATTCTGTAGAATCAAATAAATGACAATCTACTAATCACTTCTTTCGAGTAGAAAAAAATCCGTCACTGGATCCACCGAGATTATTATCTCATCAACGAAACGGAAGCTGAACTCGTGGAGTGGGAAGCTCATATTGGTGCGTAGATCCCGGAAAGTCATGTTGTGGTTTCCATGTGTAGGTGCTCACTAGGGAGACTAGATCATTGCATGGAAATGATGCGCGAAGCCATCATGTGCAGAGGCGACCCTTCGCTCAGCACCTTCAAATGGCTGCCAGGGAACCCCCCACGCTTGACGGCTGTAGCGGAGGGACATCATCGTTGTGTGCGATGGGATGATTTGATGGGGTGGGTGAGGGAGCGGGCTGTTCCTATTTTTGAACCTGGGGTTGTGGTGGAGCCGGATTAGATGTAGCAAGTGGAGTGGTTAGCCTTGATAGCAACGAAGGAGTCATTGACTTTGCGAGCTAATTCCAAATTCACTCCACCTACACCCAATGCATAAGATATCTCTACCTTCGCTCCGGCATCTCAACATCCTCATCCCACGCCCTATTCACCTCCGCCCACTCCTTCACCGCCTCAAAATCCCGACATGTCCGCTCAAAACTCCACCCTGTAACCCCACCCAGTGCAAAGTCCACCGGCTCCAGATTTGTATCAGCCATGCACATCAGCGACTGACGGAGATAGTCGAAGCAATGGCGTAAATGATGCGGATCTGGGCGTTTGTTGTGGTCGTGGACGTGTTGCATGTCTGCTAGGTTGCCGTTGAGGGCAGCGTAGTAGCCTACTCGGAGCATATTCTAGATTTGTACTTAATTTCGTGTTTTGGGTAAATTAGAAAGAGTGTTGGGGGAGGGTAAGGGGACTTGGGTGCTTACCACGCAATGAATTTCGTGAAAGACGGCGAGGCCGGAGAGATTGGGAGATATTTCTGCGTGCTTAACGAAGCCGACGCCCACTTTGATGAAGTCAGTAACCGATTTGAGAGGCGAGCAAAACTATGCATTCACATGGGAACATTGAGTTCCAAGCCGCGTCGGTTTCGGGGGAAGGCTCTTTCGTGAAGGTCCGATTGTATGTCATTGGATATTTGACATGTCCTGGAGTGCTTAAGAAGTCTGTGTTCTTCAGTGTTGCTGGCTTCTTCTTCAAGAAGCTGAGGTTGACCCACCTTCGACTTTGCTCTTGAAATGTCTCCTGGCGCCTTCTCCCCAGACGAAGCCAGCGGTGCCAGAGACGATCATGGTTGCTATGATGAAAGCTACGACGATCTTGGTAGGCCAGCCTCGCTTCCCCACGGGTACGCCTTCGGTCTTCAGCTCTTCTACGCTTTCTTCGGACGGATGCAGTGGTTCATAGTGCTCATCTCGAGAGCCCAAGAGAAAAGACTCGAGGATGCTCTGAGACCATCTGGGTGACATGTTGTGAAGCTTACCATAATCGAAGAGAGAAGTGAGCAAGCAGAGGACGGTAGGTGGTGATTGCAACGCTTGTGACATGGAAAAGGGAATCATTCCTCGGGAACTCCAGGTGCAGAGTCTGTTAAAGCAGCGTTATGCATGCGATAATCCTACGCCAAGATTGAGATCAGATAGCAGTCTTGACTCCAGACTGGCTGGGTAATGGCATGCAGTAGTGTATCTCAAGCTTGATCACAAGCTTGATCACAAGCTCGATCACAAGCTCGACCACGCTTGAACGTGGCTGCAGTTGCCACCGTAGACCTTCCGAGGCTGGCTGTTCGCGTCAGACTGCATCATGAACGAGAATACAGATGGAGAGCTGCATGAATCGAAGAACTCAGATAGATAAGCAAAGAGAAAAAGAAATTCTCATGGATCTTCGGTGTGCGGGATATAACAGAGGTATTTCCAGCTTGTGATTTTCATTTGCATGAAACACTCGTACCCAGACCTTCGTGACCAAACTTTCCCCGACTTTACTCCAAGTCTATTTTGACCAGTGTTTTGAAGACAAGTCAGACAATGAGAGCACAAACATATTTGTGGGGATGCCTCACCCTAGGACTTATGAGCCAAGCTCTTCCGCTTAGGAGCACGAAAGGCAGGCCAACGCCTTCAAGCAGCCGTGCTTTGGCAAGCTAAGCTGACCGCATATAGCACTCAATTCACGAGCAGAAGGCACGGATGGGGACGACAAAATGCTATACACATATTCTCACACCAACGAGAAAATTGCCCGTGGCGAGGCAGCAGACGGTGATGATCAAGTTGTGTATACCTGGTCTCTACCCGAAGAGAAGGGAAAGCGTGCCGAGGCGGCGGATGGAGATGACCAGGTCGTCTACACCTGGTCTCTTCCAGAAGAGAAGACGGACAAAGCTTAGGGTCTAGACCTAAGACTGGGGGAGAGTGAGAACGTGAGAGCGTGGGTCAGATTTGCAAGGTTGTTGGTGGAGTGGGAAAAGGATGCTTGATTGGTGGAGAACGAGGTTGTATCGGAAGAGGTTGAAGTTAGACCTTATTTTACCATGAAGCTCCTTCATAATGCCAAAGATGATCGAAGCCGATCCAGCACCAGTGATTTTGGGTTGAGAGCATGGAAGATGCGTAAGGTAAGGTAAGATCGGGAAACATAGAGTGGTAGGGATGGCAATGCATGCCTCCTGAGCCACCATTTTCCCCACTAAGGTCGATGCTTCGCGGTGGAATACCGCAGCAAGTCAGAGGGGTTATTCGGTGCACACGTAGAAACAGTCGAATGTTGCAGGTACTGCTGGCGAGGACTTCATCCATGCGTAAAAATGAATTGGTTCTAAATCCTGGTCAAAGGCAGAGGGTGATCCTGTCAGGTGTGTGCGTATGAAAGGGTGGGTGCCTCATGTCCGTTCGGAGCAATACCTCACAGTTGTTGGACGATCGACTCTGAGTACGGAGTACTCGAAGCGAGCTGACTAAGCTGGCCAAGGAGCGCCCCACTAATTTCCTTTCTAAGGAGCCGAGCCGTGGTGTCCGAGTAGATCCCGGCCTTAGTCCCAAGCCCAGCGAGCCAGCATCTTCCATCATTTATCCCGAGTCACAGATGTACCAGCACTGGGCTGTACCTTACTACACCCGTAAATGAAAGATTTCACATGCCTACGGCCTGTCCGCGTTGGAAGTAGAATGAAAGTGCTAGCACACTCTTAACATGCACCTAAAAACGTGCTGGAACATCTCGAGCTGTGCCATAGGAATCGGAAGATAAATCCTTTGAATTGCAACTTTTCTGATAAAGCACTGCCTTTGCGCTCTTGAATCATTCGAGGTCATCAGCGAGATCGGTACCATAATTGCAAAGGTTGGGTACTAGGCACCTTCCCAAATCGCAAATGAAAGCGGGAAGCATGGATAGACGACAAACAATGAATGGTGAATCAGCAGACTTGGTACTACCACACCTCTTCTATGACTCTCCATTACGCGCGGTGCTCCCTTTAGAATCTCCCATCTACTACCACTATGGGCATTGTATTCATGACCTTTGTCACTTTCCTTACCTGAGTATCCTCATACCTAAGAACCCAGGATAACAAAGTCAACCATGTGGTCTCCATTCATCACCTTTGCACCTTTACTTCTTTCCATAACATATGCAGCAGCAAATTTCGCGACTCTAGCCAATTCTACTTGCGACTTGCAATGCCAGATAGATACGCATCTCACCCCAAAGCTGTCTCAGCAGGCATCTATTGTACACACATCTGCCGCAATTCCACGATGGAGTGATTTCGATGCACCAAATCCAGGCACCGTTGTGAATGTGGCAACAGAGCACGATGTGCTGGTCACCGTACGCAGCTTCCTCCTTTCCATCTAATATCCTGGTTCCACCACAAAATTGACATAACCCAGGTCCGATACTGCATCCGACATAACATTCGGTTCCTTGCACAGAACGGCGGGAATGCCTGGAGTACCACTTTTCAAATTGGTCAAAATGATCTCGTCATCAATCTGAGGGGCATCAGACAAATTACGTTCCACGCCAACAACACTCGCGTCACAGTCCAAGGAGGAGCGATCATTTCGGAAGTTATCGATGCCGCCTACGGAAATGAAACCCAGGTCCTGACTGGAAATTGCAACTGTATCGGTACTCTTGGTGCTGCACTGGGTGGTGGTTACAGTCGCCTGATGGGATTATATGGGTTTGGAGTCGACAATATTCTTTCCCTCAACCTGGTCACGCCCCAAGGTCACGCTGTCCAGGTCGGGCCAAAAGATGTGGACCTTTGGTGGGCTCTCAGAGGTGCGGGTCCAAACTTTGGTATTGTTACATCTGCGACCATGAAGGCATATCCCGTTCCGGCTGCTCAGAACGGCGCCTGGCTTGGCCCACTTGTCTTTACCGAAGATAAGATTGAATCTCTTGTCCAAGCTATCAACGATCTAGTTCTCGAGCCACCTATGGCCATCTTCCTGAACTACGTGACTATGCCACCTGACAACAATCCTTCCGTCGTCGCCATTCCATTCTATCTCAATGGCAATGAAACCGAAGGAAGAGCCGCCTTCTCTTCCATATTTGCGCTACACCCAACGGTAGACATGACGGGCTGGTCACCATACAACCAAATCAATGTAGGAAGCGATTCCTTCTGCATCAAGGGAGGGCGCAAGCCATCGTATGGAGCTGGATTTGCCAAGATGGACCCGGCAACGTGGCGCGCAATATGGAACCAGTACAACACCTTTGTACAGAACCCGGGAACAGAAAACACCACTGTACTAGTAGAATGCTATTCTTTGCAGAAAGCCATGTCATTCGGCGATGCATCCTCATCGTACGCGTTCCGCTCATCGATAAAGTTCAACGCCGTTGTCAACACCTGGTATGCAGATCCGAGTCTGGATGCGAAAGCAGAGGCATTTGGCTCATCAGTTCGAGACCTGTGGCGCGGAACGGAAGATCTGCAATCAAATCAGACGTAAGACGTCCTCTTCCTTCTATGATCTAAGGGTCGTTATGACTACATGAACACGACTAACAGTTATATCTCTTGCAGGTATATCAACTATGCCAATGGTGACGAGGATCTGCAAACTGTCTACGGTGATAACGTTGCGAAACTGCAGGCGATCAAGCAGAAATATGATCCTGCAGGACGTTTCAATCAGTTCTTCCCTCTCACGTAAAGAACCTGCGACCTCCGATGCAGCAATCTGTCTGGATCCTCTCCTAGGCCATTTTCGGCGAGCATGGAATTGCATTCAAAAGTTACAGGGCTGAGCTTTCCTTGAGCAAAGTAAGGGTGGACACATAAGCTGCACTAAAAGGCATCAAGATTTGCATTCAACTCTTAGCAGCGAAGACCTGTACATTAGCAATCAAGGCATAGACTTCGCCAATTCAAAGTCCCAGAGGGCCTCACAAATCTATCCTCGTCCATCAGAATACCAATTGTACGGTTCGCGTGGGGCCCTTCCATGTCAGCCTCATCTCCTTCTGAAATCCGCTGTCAGACACAACAATAGCACCACGTACATGAACCTTTTCGTAGTCCTTTGACAAACCTAGTGGTCTCACACCAGAACTCACAGTACATATTTTGGACCTTGCTGGATGCTAATCTAGATTATATAATACTGAACGGAGCAAACATACTCTCGTTCCAGTAGCATTAGAGCCAAGAATATATCCCTATTATATTCTTGGGGGTAGGATTTGCAAACGTTCCACATCCACTTGAGCTGGCTTTAGATAATCCCCGACTGATAGGAGCAGGTTATATAGTAATAAACTATTTCTAAGGGTAGGTTATTAGCCTATACCTACTAGCGAAGAGCTCGTAGGATACGGGAATCAAAGTCTATAAAATAAGCTTCATGATACTTTCGTACATACTAGAGCTGGATATATACCTTACAATCACCGCCTGTGTTCTTCTCACTTTCCATGTTGGCTACTGATGTATCGCCTTCAAATTCTACGGGTTTACTTGCTTCCGTCCCAACTTCGTATGCCGAGACCGCTTACTCTATCTGTATCATTTCTAGAATTGGTTTCGGAATTACAATGCCAGGTATTGCAGCCGAAATGATAGGCCCGATATATTCACAGTGTGGGTTGTGAAGTTACGAGTATGTATGGAGGCTTAGAGGCGAGGGAGGCTGGGCTTCCAGGGGAGAATACACAGCAATAGATCGGGATAGGACCGCTAGGCCTATCTTGGGCGCACATATCATGGGTCTAACATCGAACGTTTGTGTAATTTTTTAGTGCGCTCTTGGTCCTCTGCTGAATGACTGCGTCGAGATATTTTGGGTCTAACATCGACACCAAAAAACTTAGGTTAGAAATCTTGGTCCTCTGGGTTCAAGATTCTCTTTGCATGTATTACGCTTGTACTTGACAATACTCTACATAGGTATTCATACACTCGACATATACTCGACAAAGACTCGTGAGTCTCCCGAGTACTCCTAATGTTCCATTTAGACTCATTCAATCATGCAAAACGTGTGAGGGGAAGATGCTTGAAGGAGGAAGTAGAGAGCGGAACTCTCATTGCCAAAGTAGACGATTCAAAACATGATGAACAAGCAGTAGCACTCATGAGGCAGCAACCTATCTTCCCGAATCTCTACCCTTTCTAGTCATTCCACTGCATTTTCCCTACATCCAGAAGCCACCAGCATAGCCTACAGCATTCCTTGCAACAGCCCAAGATATCCATAGGAAGTTCCACCCACCACTACTTGTCTCTCTTATCCTGCCAACCTTTTCCCATATGGCCTCTGGTTTCTTTGTCTGCTATTTACCTGCACTATTGCGAGCTTCCTTCATACGGCCAGTAGTTCTATTCCAGAGCTCTGAGACATCTTGGTATGCAATGTTCTGAAACCCGGAGCATTTTGGGAGGATATGTACAAATTAACATAGCGCGTTTACAAATCTGTTGCCTGCTGGCAGCAGTGCGGGTATGGCTGCTTCAAGACTATTTTGAGGTTTGGGCAACGCGGGTTTTTCAGGCTAGAGAAGAGGTGTCGGGTAGGATCTTGAATCGGCCTGGTGATTGCTGCTATCAGGAAGCTGTGTACAGTTTATGACACTGCATGAAGAGGTAATCACAATGGGTCACACAACCCACGAAGCCCCAGAATCAATGCACACATACGCATGCGCATGGAATAGCAAAGACGAAGATCAAACGCAATAAGTAATTCGCGAAAGCTAGAAAGACATGACGCAGAATCGTTTGGGAACAAAGGAGAGCCATGCTGGGCGTCCTTCAGGCGTACTCTTTTGAATTTAGGGATTTGGTGACTGAATTTTGAGAAACAAGAGAAGGACTGGGGGAAGATGGAGGTTTATATACACTAGTTGCGACTCATGTAGTGCGCGGCGCAAAGGGATTGGATGGGGGTTTGAGAGACTTGAGAAATTTGGCCCAATCCGATTATAATTTCAGCTCTGAGGACACCGTTTAGCACGAAGATTGGGCTTTTTTAGACCCTCATGAGCACCAGGCGTCAAGAGACTTTGCATCATATACCTTTTTTGCGTGTACCCAAGCGCCGTTGATGCGGCGTTTTCTGATGGCCATGCGCGTGGTAAAGGGCTGAGCACTTCCAAACGATCTGTTGTGTAGCGAAGAGGAGTATGGAAGCAAAGCTGAATGCAAATAAATATGTGCTGGACTTATCACATCTAGTAATGTATCTATACCAGTTTCAGTGCGAATCCTCCTCCTACTTCTTGCTCGTTTCTATTGGCGAATATACCACTGAAATCTGCTGCTTCGCCACCAATCTTGGGCGCATCTCCTCTTTTCGGTGCACTCGGACTAGCCATCCTTCTTCTTTTCTCCTGTCCAGCTTTGGAGGGGAAGGTTGGGAACATGGCCGTCGACTTGGGTCGTGGATCCTCTTTGAAATACTGGTGGGCAAGTACTTCAGTAGCGGTGGGTCGTTGAGTGGGATTGAGAGATAGAAGCGAGGACAGAAGGCTGGCACCCGCGTTGGTCAATAGTGGGAACTTGGCACGGATGACAGCACCCGCCATTTGAGAAGTCGATGGCAGGCGGAGCGAGCGAGCGTTCTGGAGGCGTTTGAAGCCTGGCCAGGTTGCTTCGGTGGGGATGCCGCAGAGTTCGAAGATCTGTACACACTCAATAAAGATGCACTAGGTCACCATTGCATAAGGGCTGGTCAACCTTTGCTAGTTGATCGACTTCATTTTTCCCTTGCAGCAGAGGCTGCTTTGTCAAGAGCTCACCGAATATGCAACCCACACTCCAAAGATCGATTTCTGCACCGTATTTCTCTGCGCCTAGCAAGAGCTCTGGAGCACGATACCATAGCGTGACGACCAATTGAGTAAGCTTCGGTGGTGGGTCGCCATAGTATCTCGCCATCCCAAAGTCTGCGACTTTCATCTGGCCTCGATTGTTCATGAGTAGATTGGAAGTCTTCAGGTCTCGATGCATGATCCAGTTGTTGTGTAAATAATCCACGGCTCCTGTGAGTTGTAGAAGCAGCGTCTTGATTTCGGACGGCGAGAAAGGGTCAAGCATGTCTTCTTGTAGGGTCTTGAGATCGTGTTCGAGGAAGTCCATGACCAGGAAAACACTGGTCTTGAAGATCAGCTTCTGTAGACAGATACAAAGCAGAATTACTCATGGACTCACTCGTCCAACTTGTCCCCCATAACGACCTCCCGTAAAGCAACAATGTTTTCATGCCTTGACGCCATCAATGTCTGAATCTCTCGTAGCCCTGTGACTGGAAAGCCATCGTTTGCATTATCCATTTTCAGCTTTTTCAACGCAACGACCTCCCCTGTAGCTGTCTCTTTTGCCCTTGATACCCATCCATATGATCCCTCCTCGATATGATTCAGCTTCTCGAAATTATCAACATGTCGGCATGGGCCCCACTCTGGTGCATGGAAGCGCAAGAGCCTTGCCGGAGCAGACTCATTCGCAGAAGGAGTAGGCTCAGGAGACAATCTTCTCCGTTTTGAAGGACGCTCGGTATCTCCATTGATATCTTCGATGCCATCTGCGCTCTTCTGCGGTGTGAGTACGGCTGGAGCAGCGTGCTGCTTCTGTAAAATTTCCTCCTCTTCAAGCTTCCGCTGTTTTTCGGCTTTTGCTTTCTTCTTCAATTCCTTCTCACGCTTGCGCTGAGTTTCCAGAGCAGCATCGTCCTCGTCATCAGCCCATCGCGACTTGCCCAGGGTAGACATACTGAAGTGGAATATGGTGCCTTGTGGAGGGTTGGTGGAGAGGAGGCGCCTTGACTTTCGATAGTCATGCTTCCTTCGATTTCTTCTTCACAACATGTGTAAAATGTTGTGCCATCTCACATCATTCACTCTTTTTTGATATGAGCATCAGAGCTGGCGCAAGGCTCGTTAGATGCTCAAGACCCCTAACGACAAGATATTTGGGAACGAGGCTCTCTACGGGAGCTCGATGGGCATCCTCGCCTGCTCGGCAATGGTCTACTCCCTTGGCCAAGAATATCGCTGAAGCGATTGCTGTAAGATCATGCCAGATCGCTCCAAACATCTTCTGATGGCTCTAGTAGACTACAGGCCCAATTTCAATTGCGGCTTACATGCGACAATGCCTCACATCTCCTGACGGTGGCTACTACACTACCCAGACCCAAGGGAAAGACCAATTTGGACAAAAGGGGGACTTCATCACCTCACCAGAGATTTCTCAACTCTTCGGGGAGCTGCTTGGAATATGGCTTGTGGCAGAATGGATGGCTCAAGGAAAGGTCAGCAGAGGAGTGGAGGTTATAGAGGTTGGACCTGGTCGAGGGACATTGATGGATGATATGCTACGTGTAAGGTGTGAAACTTCCAAAGGATATCAAGAACGGTAAGCTGAGTGCCAAAATAGACTATCAGCAACTTCAAGGGTTTGGCCTCAAGCATCGAATCGGTCTACCTGGTGGAAGCAAGCCCGGCATTACGAGACAAGCAAAAGCAGTTGTTATGTGAAGATGCATATCTAGAAGAGATCGACATTGGATTTCGGAGCACGAGCAAGTACTCGCAGATACCAGTGACATGGTGTGAAGACATTCGATTTGTGCCCAATGGTATGTTGTTACCATTCCTCGAAGAGAAAGCTTCAGCCTCGTTGACGATGTGTCTAGAACCAACAAAAGTCCCTTTCATTTTCGCCCACGAATTTTTCGATGCTCTCCCGATCCACGCCTTTCAATCTATTCCCCCAAAACCCAATGAGACTGGCCAAAACCTCGAGACTCCCTCGGGTCCCATACCACTGACCAAACCATCGTCACAGTCGAAGACACCACAATGGCGAGAACTAGTGGTCACGCCCACTCCTCCGCCATCGGATCTCACGACCACCACAGCTGGGCAATCGAAGCCCCACCCCGACTTCCAACTCTCCACCGCCAAAGCCTCAACCCCCAACTCCCTCCTC